>CAUYSK010103719.1:0-35144 GCA_963575035.1 Avahi laniger | reverse complement strand
CCACTAGCTCTTATCAGAGTCACAGGTGACCTTCTTTTTGTTTTTTTTGAGACAGAGTCTCACTCTGTTGCCCTGGCTAGAGTGAGTGCCGTGGCATCAGCCTAGCTCACAGCAACCTCACACTCCTGGGCTCAAGCGATCATTCTGCCTCAGCCTCAGACTACAGGCATGCGCCACCATGCCCGGCTAATTTTTTCTATATATATTTTTAGCTGTCCAATTAATTTCTTTCTATTTTTAGTAGAGACAGGGTCTCGCTCTTGCTCAGGCTGGTTTCGAACTCCTGAGCTCAAACAATCCGCCTGCCTCGGCCTCCCAGAGAGCTAGGATTACAGGTGTGAGCCACCGCGCCCGGCCCCCAGGTAACCTTCTTGCTGCCAAGGCCAGTGGTGATTTCTGGGTCCTCTTCTTACTCTACCTGGGAATAACGTTCCACACAGCGGGCAAGGCCCTCTTCCCAGCCTTCTTTGCTTGGCTCCAGGACATCACCTCTCTTGGGTCCCCTCCTACTTCACTGGCTACTCTCCTCTGTCTCCCTTTGACAAAGCGACAAAGTTCTTGGGCAACTTTTCTAGCTACGCCCACTCCCTAGATGTTATCATCTAGGCCCATAGTTTTAACTACCATCCATGTAATGGTGTCTCCTGAAGTTTTAACTCCATCCTCTTCTCCTCCACTAAATCCCAACTTCCCACTCCACTGCACTGCTTATGATATGTACACCAAACTTCAAACCTAAAGATGGGAAGACCACTCAGCCCTTAGTCTTTCCCCCTCAGTAAGTGACAACTCCTTTCTTCCAGTGGCTCAGACCTCAACACTTAGAATTGTCTTTGAGTGTCTTCTTTCACGCCGTACATCCAACCCATCAGCAGATCCGGTCAGCATTATTTTCAAATTGTATCAAGAATCTGCCCACTTCTCACCACCTTCACTGCTACTACCCTGTTCTAAGCCTCCAGCAGACTTCTAAGCTGGACTACTCTAGCAACCTCCTAATTGGTACCACAGCTTCCAGCCCTGCCCCCCTCCAACACTAGCACCCAGAGTCATATTTTTAAAACTGCAATTAGATAATGTCGTGCCTCTACTCGAAGCCTTCTGAGGCTTGCCATCTCATTTTATGAGTAGAATCTGAAGTCCTTATCATGGTCTACAAGACCCTATAAGGCCCGATTCCTGCCACCTTTCTAGTCTCAACTTTCACCTCTCTTCCTCTTGCTCACTCCAGTCTGGCAGCCCTGGTCTCCCGGCTTGCACACCCCAAGCCCACTCCTGCCTTGGGGTCTTGGACTCTGTCCTCTCTGCCTCCTCGCACTTCCTTCAGGTATCTCTGTGTCTAGTTCTCCCTCTTCCTTCAGGCTTCTTCCCAAATCTCATCTTATTAAAGAGCTTTTCCCCAACTATTCATTCTAAAATAACCCCCTCTGTCAATCTCCATCTCCTTACCTTGCCTCATGTTCCTTCCTAACACAGTCACAACTTCACATATCTTATACATATTTGCTTATGTTGTAGATTGTTACGCTCATTTAATATGTAAGTTCAAGAAGAACCGAGTCTTTGCGTTTTTAGTCCCTGCTGTATCCCAAGCCCCTAGAATAGTGCCTAAATCACAGTAGGTGTTCAACAAATATACACTGAATGCATGGACTGTTGAATGGCCCCAGCCAGGTCTCCAGTCATCAGGTGAAGAGAGCAGTTTCCAGATGGTTGTCTAAATAATACGATCAAAAATCAAGTGGGAGGAACTGTGAGGTGTACACGGAGATCATCAGATTATGTGTTCACTTATAACCAGTGACCACCATGGGAGTCGCACGTGTTCTGTTTGCTCCTTGATGCCAAATCGTATACTGAACTATAAGGTGGAGGGTAACGTGAGATGTGGTTACTGCTCTGCCAGCTCATGGTCTACAAGGTGCTGGAGGGAGGCAGTACAGTTCAGAGGATCAACCCCACGGGCTCTGGAGCTTGACTGCCTGGGTTTGAATCCTGCCTCCATTTCTTACAAGCTGTGTGACCTTGGGCAACTTACTCAGTTCCCTTGTTTGTAAAGTGGGAATAATAAAAAGATAACAAGAGCATTTAACTCAAAGAGTAATTGTGAGGATTCCATAAAAAAATACACGTAAAGTGTATAGCGTAGGGATTTGGCACATAGTAAGTGTTCAATAAATGTTAGCAATTGTGGGTGAATTTCTGAGGGGTTATTGCTATTAATGTGTTTTAGGGACAGTAAACTATCCCAAAATATTAGATGACATGGAAATTTTAAAGATGTGATAATGATATTGTGCTCATGTAGAAGAACGCTCCTATTGTTAGGAGATATATGGTGAAATACTCAAGGATAAAGCCTAATAATGTCTGTCACTTTCTGATAATCTAGTCAAATGTATCTCTGTTTCTATATCTGTCAATAAAGCAAGCATGGCATCATGTTA
The DNA here is from genome assembly GCA_963575035.1 of Avahi laniger. Taxonomy (NCBI): domain Eukaryota; kingdom Metazoa; phylum Chordata; class Mammalia; order Primates; family Indriidae; genus Avahi; species Avahi laniger. Next base: position 32,697 of record CAUYSK010103719.1, on the reverse strand, counting down.
ACATGAAGCCAGGTGGATAGTATAGTTTATTGTACTATTCTTTCAACTTTTCAGTATGTTTAAAAATTTCAAAATAAAAGGTTTGAAGGAAAAAGGGAAGGACCCTAGAAAGAGTCTAGTGAGGTCCAACCCCTATTTTACAGAGAGAGGGCCATGAGCTCAGAAAATGAGCATTTGCCCAAGGTCACACAGCTGGAGAAGCCGGGCCAGAGCCCAGGCTCCTGTGCCCGGGTGTCCCTCAGGACAAGGCAGCAGTGAGCAGCAGAGGACCCACCCACGGGGTATTATGCAGGTGTTAAGAGGTGCCTGTGTGGGTGTTTTCTCTTTGTTTATTAAGCAAATAGGTCATTTGGTTGGAAGGAGCGACGTCAAAAATATGAAGGCAGTACCAGGGCCAGTCCTGCCTTCCCGGGAGAGTGAGCATACTGGCTTGGCACCGCCTGCTTGTGGTTTTTGAGTGGTGGTGGTGGGTGTGTGTGTAAACTCTGGGGTTACAGAGGACAGAGGGATCAGTGAGTGGTGGGGGCCGGAGCCAGGAGGAGCAGCAAGGAGAGACTGGCTTCAGTTCCCCAGCTCCCTGACAGAAGGGACCCCAGTATGGCTGGGAATGAAATGCGGACACGTATTTACAGAAAGGAAATGATTTTCTGCGGTCTGTAGCCGTCTTTGTCCAGCTAATGGGGTTCAAGGAGGTGCACAGGAGAGAGAGGGAAGAGGAGGGCTGTCCGTGCAAGCCTGGCTGTGTGTGTGTGTGTGTAGCTCACAGACAGGAAACGGGAAAGAAGGAGAGAAAAAATACTGAAGAGGCAGCCTGGAGTAGGGTGGGGGAGGGGTTAGAGCCGGGCTGTTGGGTGGTTGGAAAGGTAAAGAGGCCGCACCTGGGAGCCTGCGAACAGGTCGGGGACCGTCTGCCCCCGTGGGCTGGAGTGTCTTGTCCCAGAAAATTCCTGCCCCTCTGCCTTTCGGGTCTGGAAGTCCCTGGGGCCACGGTAGCGAGCGCAGAGCTCCTGGCGCTTTTACGGGGGGTGGGGTGGGGAGGGCAGGAAGGAGAGGCGGGGCCTGGGGGCGGGGCGGGAGCGGAGCCTGTGGCCCGGGCGGGGCTCCTCTCAGGCGGGCGCCGGAGTCTGGGGGCCGCGCGTCCCCCTCCCCGCCCGCCCGCGGAGGCGCCTGGCCCCTCCTCCGCCTGCCGCCCCCACCCCCGCCGCTGCCGCTGTCAAAACTAAACCCGGCCGTTGCCTGCAGGAGCGGCGGCAGCGGGCGATCGGGCCGTGCGGAGCCTCGGGCGCGGCCTCGCCTCCCGGCCCGGCGCCCGCATCGGCACCGCCGGCAGCGCAGCGCTCCTGGCCGGGACCTGGCCGCCGCGCTGCAGCCCACCTGCGCCCGGCCCGCGGCGGCCGCATCAGCACCGCGGACAGCGCCCCGAGCCGCACCTCGCCGCCGCCAGCCCGCCCGCTTCCCGAGTCAGCACCGCGGACAGCCCCCCGAGCCGGGCCCGCGGCAGCCCCGGAGCCGCCGGCGCCCCGAACATGGCCACCGAGGTAGGGGACGAGCACCCTGCCCGCGGGCAGTGCCCGACTGCCGGAACAAATCCCCCAGGGGCCGGCTGGGCGGGAGGGGAAGGCGGGGGCGAGGAGTGGGATGGGGCGATCCCCTGGTTGAGTCGGAGGGAGGAGGTGGGGATGCAGTGGCAGGGTGGAAGAGAGGGGCTCTTGGTGCGGGTCACCTCACCCCTGTCCCGTCAAGCCTCCCCATGTTCCACCGGAGCCCCCAAGCTGCCCACACCACTTGTTGGCACTAGCGCCAGGGTTGCTCCAGGGCGCCGGGCTGGGGCTTCCGCTTCCCCTGGACTACACAAGTCCTGAAGCCGCTTTCCTAGAGGATTGGAGGCGCGTGTACGCGCGTGTGTAAGGCGAGGGGAGGCGGCTGTCTGCTGTTGCTATGCAGTGCAGTCATCCAGCTTTGAACCCAAAAGCCGGGCTAAGGGATGACAGACTTACCTCTGCATCCGCATTTCCTTTGGGGGAGGGAGGCTACCAAGACATCCTCTGGCAGAGAACCCAAAGGGTTGCTTTTAAGGAGCTGCCTGCTCCAGTCCCCACTTTTGCATATCACTCTTTCTTCCCTTTTCACTCCCTTCAAGTTGCCTGTCCCAGAATGTCCAAATTTCCCTGTGTCTGATGCGAGGTGCTGCTTTCTTCAGGGTGTGCCTATAGGTGTGTCACCTTCAAGGACTTGAACACTGAACCAAGGGACTTGTTAGCTCACAGGGACTCTGGAGATCAGGGATTACCCCCTTTGCCCCTAGGGATTCCCTCCCCCCTCATTCGGTGAGGGGGATGGGAGCCCTTTATGATCCCTCTCTATACCTGATAAAGTGAACATATGGAAAAGGGGGGGCATTTGATACTCACACAGCATGTCAGCAGCGGAGCCGAAAGTTTCATCCTTTGTATACTTTATCTGGAGTGGAACCCAGGACAACAGGGTCTCCCCAGTTCTGATGTTGACTTCCTTTGTGGTGTCTCCCTATTTCCAATTCAGCTGGAACACAACCACGGGGAGAGCGGAGGCCTTTGAATAATTCTATTCAGTGCCTCCGGGCATCCTGGTGAGCAGTGTGACACCAATGCCAAGTGTTATTGTTGTTATTCTGCTGAAGTCTCTGCCACAGAGCAAGGTACAGTTGCTTGGCATTGTTCAGCTTTCTGACAAGGCAGGAGGTTAGCTAGGAGGAGGGTTTGCCCCCCAGGACTTGGTGTGGGGCCGAGCCCTCGACAGACCCCTGGAGCTCAGTTTCTAGAGTGGAGGAATGCAGAGTACTCAGAAAGTGCCAAAGATACAGAGCAGAGCAGGAAGAACAAAGGGAGAAATGGCCAAAGAGCTGGCTCCCTTCCAGGCAGGGCTGCCAGACTGCAGCAGACGCTCCTGGTGTTGGGCAGAAAGGGGGAACTTCAGCTATGTGAGCTCAGCTGGGCCAGCAGCGTGGGCAGAAGGCAGCTGCCTCTGGGATGTGATCCGACAGATTCCAGCAGGCCCGTCTGTCCCAGTATATCTACCTCTCAGGTTTGCTTTTGTCCCCAGATTCCAACTGGCAGCCTCATCTCTCTAGACTGAGGCAGTGTTTCCAGGAGGCTGCTGTTGGCACACATGACTGTTCCCCTGGGAGAGGCTCTGCTCATAACGCCTCTGTGTACAAAGCACTATCACATGTGTGATCTCCTTTGAGCCTTAGAACAACCCTGTGAAGTGGGTGAGGATAGTGTCATTATCCCCAATTAACAGATGAGACAATTGAGGCTCAGAAGCTTGCCTCATCCCTGTGAAGGAGCCAAGGAAGCATCATTATCCCATTTTACAGATGATGCAACTGAAGTGTGTTATTCAAGAAAATATGGCTAAAAAGTGGCAGGGCCAGGAAAAGAACTTGAGTCTTTTGCCTCTGTGGCCGGTGTTTTTTCATTCTGCATCCAGGGTTAGTGTATCCAATTAGTCAATCATGTTGCCTAATAGAGAGGAGGGTGCTCAGGGTCTTGACATGAGGCTTTGATGGGGAGAGCAAAGGAAGTCATGAGAGCTGGAATGTGGGATCTCAGGCCCCCTGACTGGCCTGGCTGGGTCGGTTTGAGGGCAGAGGGACAGGAATGTCCAGAAGAGATAGGGAGCTGAGGACAAACATTTGCCACTTCACAGTTTGGCCTTGGGTGGACTCTGATGGCAGTCCTGAGGGAGGAAGCCTCAGCTCTGCCAAGGCACAGGACGTGCACATTACTGGGCTGTGGGGTGAGTCATTCTCCCCAGGCTGTGGGACTATGAGGATTGAGCTGGGATTACCAGGATAAACCTGTCGCGAGAAAGAAAACCTCTCCCAGGTTCCCACGTCCATTCCCTTAGGATTCTGGACAGGAAGTCCTCCCCGCCAGCAGGTGTACTGAGAGGAGGGAAGGGGAAGAGGGGGAGAAGGGAGCGAGAGAGAAAGAGAGAGAGAGAGAGAGAGAGAAAGAGAGAGATAGAGAAAGATGAGAGCTATCCCTGGATAGAAACTTGATATTTCTGCTCCCTAATTTCTGTTTAGGATTTAGCACTAGGGAGGGGCGCGTGCAAGGAGCTCAGAGGAGGGATGAAGCCTCCTGAGCGATACACTGACCTCATTAGGAAAGCTGTAATGAGCCCATTCCTGAGCAGCAAACCTCTGCGAATGTGTGTCACTGAGAGCAGGGTCTGCCCCAGGACACAGTCCAGATGGCCAAGGACAATGGGGAAGTGTCTGGCTGGGAGGGGCTCCTCCAAGTGGTGGAGTTTGGTCTCTAAGAGACGTTTAAATGCACCCAAGTAGCCTTATCCAAGCAGGGCATTTGGAGGTTTGATCTTCAAGGCATGGAGTTAACAACCAGCCCGCAATGGGTCGGGCTTGGGCACTGCTGTAAGCTGAGAAGGACGGTCTTGTGCCCGGTTTCTCATCCTTAGGTGCAACCTGGCTGCCGGTGACTCACGCACCCCTCCTCCGCACCCTGGCCAGGGAGCAGAGTGCTGGCACATCAGTGGAACCCCCTGATTCCTGCATAGAGCCTCACATGCATCCTATAGAATGAGACGGCTTTTTGAAAAATTAATTTTTTCTCACATGCCACTTGATTTCATGGAATGAGATGGTTTTTAAAGAGGATGGAGATGTGGGCCAGCTGGGACCTCCTGTCGGTCTCGAGCAGACTGGGCCTGGGACTCCTTTGCACTCCAGCGTCTGTTCCTCCCCGGCCCAGCCTGGTGACTGTCGGGTGGACAGGCCCTAAATGTGCGACCTGTGGTACCCAGCCTCCCCTTTCTTGTCACGCTGCAGTTTGAAAATTGGTGCCCGAGGGTCTCGCCACCGATTTTCTTCCTCATGAAATGGCTCTGGGTCCTGTCCTTACTCAGCTGCCAGCAGGCCAGGGGCTGGCGAAGGGAGCAGGACTGGGGAAGGTGAGAAGTGGGGAGAAGCTCAGGTCTCCGGGTCGGTTAAGAAACCCTGGGGAGCTGCCCGGGGAGGCACAGGAGCTGCAGCCGCGGAGAGAGGGGTGCACAGACTTTGGGATTCTCCCAGAGGATTTCTGAGCATTGAGGGTCTCTGCTGAGAAGCCCCACCAGCTTCCCGAAAGCTAAGTGGCTGGCAAGTGACCTGGGGCCTGGCTTCTGGCTCTTGCCCAAGGGCCCCAGCTGTGGAATTCTTTATTCAGAGATCCCAAACTAGCAGCTCTAGGGATGAGCCTGGTCCACAGGTGTGCCTGTTTTGGTCTTCTTAGTGCTTTTAAATTTTTTAAATGTATAGGAAACATTTTAAAATGAGGATATTTGATGTTAAGAAAATCTGGATTTGTTGCTTCTCTTGAAAAATCAGAAGTGCTGGCACCTAGGCGCACATTCTCAAATGGCAGTGATCAGCTGCCGCCTTGAGACAGAGCACGTTCTCTAATCAGCCTCAGGCCCCACCTGGCCCACTTAGTCCTTCACCCCTGTGAACATTTGTGTTTATAACCCCTGATAAAGCTTCTAGAATGTCAGAGCTGGAAGGGGCTCAAGTGATTACATAGTTCCAGTTTCTTAGTTTCCAGTTGAATAAATGCAGGCCAGAGAAGGGAAGACTTTCCCAGGGTCATGTGGCCCAGGGTCAGGTCCCCTGGGTTCGGGTCAGTGGCCATGTTTCCACCTGGGCTTCTTGGTACTTCACACCTGAGCCCCCATGGATGGAGAGAGCCAGGAGACCCTGCCTTGCCTTGAATCTTGCTCTTCACCAACTACAGATGAGTCTGTGCTGTGTGTCCTTTATGTAGGTCGGGGAGACTAGGGCTCTGTCATATAAAATATGTCTGATACCACCCTCTAGCAACTCAAGACCCCCACAAACACTCTCCAGGGAGAGCAGTGGATCTCTAGTCACCCAGAATCTGAATTGTATTCAAAAAGCTGCAAATATTGTTGAGGTTGGAAAGGGTGTTGGCCCTTCCCACTCTGACCATTTTAGAACCCATGGATCAAAGCCAAGGGACAAAGGACTGTATTGCGTAAGGTAGCATCCTAAAATCTTAATGGCTCAATACTGTAGAAATTTGTTTCCTGCTCAGTAAAGTCCCAGACAGGTGTTCCTGATCAGTAGGTAAGTCTCTTCCCGGCAGTGATTCAGGGACCCAGGCTCTTTTCAACGTGTGGTGCCTCTGTCTTCAACACACGGCGCCACTGGCTTCCAGGGAAGGGGAAAGAGCAGGGAGAGGTGGCACATTTTATGAGTCAAGCCTAGACTTGGCCTTTGTCACTTCCACTCACATTCCACACCTAACTGCCACACCCAACTGCCAAGGAGGCTGGGAATTAGTCTAGCCGTGTGCCTAGGAGGAAGAAGAAATGGCTCTGGTCAACAGCCAGCCGATCACTAGAGACACATGCCTTCATGACAGCACGCACGTGTGTATGCATGCGTGCATTTGGGCACAGACCAAGGAGGATGCTGGAGGGGAGGAAGCTGAGTCCATGTCAGAATGGCTGAAGCACTGTTTCTTCCTTTTCTTTCCATTCTCACCACCAGTTTCCTTGATTTAGACCCACTTTAGTTTTCCCCTGGACTGCTACAAAGACGATCATCCCTCCAACTGGCCCCACCCCAGTCTTGCCCACTTCCCACAAAACTGCCAGAATGATCCTTCTAGGACTAGGGAAGTCCATCCTCAGGATCAACTGGCTCTTGTAAGTTGGTTTTAGAAGGGCAGAGGAAGGCCATAGCCCCTTTCTTTTCCTTTGAAAATACAACATTATAAAACATTAACCAGACAGAGCAGACACATTAACAATTAATGTGTTTGTATTACCAAAGCATTCTTTATTTCTAGGCGTTACCATAGGATCCTACTAGATGTCGAGGGGACTTCCTTCATGAAAACCTTGATTAGAGGAATCAAGGAATATTAAGCCTAGAGTGGTGCTTATACATCATTTAATCCAATCACAATACTTTGGAACCACATTTCTTACATGGATTAAGGTTCGCCTGGATTTAGAAAAGTCATATATAGTGTTCTCAGATTCCCACCTTTTCAGAACCTTGATGCATCAATTATTTGCTCCTTCTACCTTATTTTATATTATTTTATTTTATTTTTTGAGATAGGGTTTCATTCTGTTGCCCTGGATAGAGTGCAGTGGTGTCATCACAGCTCACTGCAGCCTCCAGCTCCTGGGCTCTAACGATCCTCCTACCTCAGCCTTCCAAGTAGCTGGGACTACAGGTGTGTGCCACCATGCCCAGCTAAGTTTTCTATTTTTTGTAGAGATGTGTGTGTGTGGGGGGTTTCTCATTCTTGCTCAGGTTGGTCTCAAGCTATACTCCTGCTTCAGCCTCCTAGAGTGCTAGGATTACAGGAATGAGCCACCCTGCCTGGCCTCCTCCTACCTTATTGACAACCTTTCTCTCTTTCTTTCTTCTTTCCCCCAGCTTTTAAGCAAGTTTAAATATCTTCTATCTCAAAGAGCGCCTCCAGCTCCTTGGGATCTGACCCTGCCTCCTCTCGCCTCCTACTGCTCTTATCTAATCTGCAAACCAGCTCCAGTCTGGCTGTAATCTGCCTCAGGCCATTGGCGTAGACCACGTGCTCTTCTATCTTCCTCTCTTTGCACAGCTGCTCCTTTTGTCAGGGCTGCCTTTTCCTCCCTCCCCCGACTCCCTGCCCCCTACCACTGGCTTCCTTCAGCACTCAACATAGGCTTTAGGAAGCCTTTTCTGAGCAAGCATTTCTGGGTAAGATGCTACTTCTCTGTAGCATTTATCACTGTCTAATTCATTATATATTTACTTGTCTTCCTCCTGGAGCTCCCAGGCTGTCTTTTGTCGGCCCCTCCAGAGCTTGGCAGTAGCGGGGACTTCATCAATGAGTGCCGAGTGACTGAACGGATTCAGCTTAATTACACGGGATGGACTGGCTGTTCTCTCTGCCTCTGCCGCCTGGTCTCCATGTGGCTCCAACATTGGGTGGGATGCTTGTCTCGAATGCAGGTGACAGGCTGGAGAGGTGGAAGGAAGGGGCCTTCTGTGGATTTGAGCCCATGGCCCCAAATGCCAGAGTCGGTATCAGTGTCAGTCCAAAGGAGTGTGCCAGGGATGGAAATCACCCCAGGCTGTTTCTTCAGTTTCTGGCCTGAGTCCACTTCATCCACACTTTCTCTGGGGAAGTTTGGATGCTCACGGGCCCTGTCTTCCCTGTGGTAAGAAGTGCTGGAGGTGGGGAGCATCCGTGGTGCTCTCTGGCCGGTCTCCAAGTTCAGTGGCACATCAGGTACTTCTCTGTCCCACACGGTCCCCATCCCCAACCGTGTCATAAGATCCACTCAGCAGGGTCTGAGGCTTCAGTCTTGCTCAGCACCGGGTTCCCCGAGCTCGGGCCTCACGAGTTGAGAACACTTGGTTCTTGGTGAATGAATGAAAGCATGAAAGGTCCTGCTCTGTGTATGTGTGTGTGTGTGTGAGAGAGAGAGAGAGAGAGAGAGAGAGAGAGAGAGAGAGAGAGAGATTAGGAGAAGAGTCTGGGTTGGCCACCAGGAGGTCTCATTCCTCTTGTTAAAATTTGTTTCTGGCTCTGTCGATGGTTCTAGAATCTCATTTTGGCTCAGCTTTGGCCCTGCTTTAGGTCTTTAAAAAATCTTTCTGGGATAGCTCAGGGCAGCTTCTCGTGTGAACTCCGCAGTTTGAACTTCCCACAGCCCTCCTGGAGCCCTTGCAGTGTGGCCAGGCCATCCGCCTGTGCCGGGAACTTTCCTGGTTTTAGCGCTGAAAGACGCACGTTCTTGGAAATCCCTCAGTTTCAGATAGATCGGAACGGATGGTCACCCTCCACGCGTGTCTCCTGTATATCTCCTCAGGTCCACAATCTGCAGGAGCTCCGGCGAAGTGCCTCGCTGGCCACCAAGGTCTTTATCCAGAGAGACTACAGCGATGGAACCATCTGTCAGTTCCAGACCAAGTTCCCCCCGGAGCTGGACAGCCGGGTAAGGACGCCTTTCCCTAAGCTTGAAACCCAGGGCCATGACGGAACAGAGGGTCTCACTGGCATGTGTTTTGTACCAGGATCATACGGCGCATAATGTCATAGCACATGTGAGTTGTTCAGTCACCTCAAATGGAAGGAGAAATGGCTGTCTCCCTGTACAAAGTTAGAGCTGCAGAAGCCTCAGAGATTATTTTAGTCTAGCAGCTCTCAAATTTCAGCTGCGTGAGGATCATGTGGAGAGCTTGTTAAACAAATGGAAATTCCTGACGACACGTGTCATCCCGAGGTGCCGCCGCGGTTGTTGGACTGCGATTCAGGAATCTCCATTTGTTAGCAGCTGACCTCAGCCTTGGCTGCACATCAGAATTTCCTGGGGAGCTTAAAAAATCCTGGTGCCCAGGCCTCACCCCAAACCAATTAAATCAGACTCTCTGGGGGTAGGGCCCCACATCAGGATTGTTTTAACTCTTAATTTTAAAATTAATTTAAATCATAATTGTTTAAATCTTAGTGTTTACTGAGGAATGCCCAGGTGAATCGGAATTGCGTGATTCATTTATCCCACTTGGAGACCTGCAGGGCTTCTAGCACGGTGCTGCTTTTCACCCTGGGCTGCACCGGTGCCTGGGAGGCACCGGGAGCTTTGAAAAAGGGAACTTGCAGGGCGTCGGCCTGGGGAGGGTTGGGCAGCGGTGGCCTTTGCTGCTGTGATCCATTCTCCCCTTCCCAGACCGTTTGACTCGGAATCTCCTGGCAGGGGAAACTTGGGCGTCGTAGGCTTTAAAAGCTGCTCAGATGATTGAGGAGTTGAGAACCACTAAGGTCTTGTTACTGTAAGTGTGGTCTGTGGACTGACCACGTCAGCATCACCTGAGAGCTTGTTAGAAATGCAGAATGTCAGGCCCCACACTGGATCTACTGAATGCAATTATGCATATTATTTTTTAAGAGAAAGGGTCTCGCTTTGTCACCCTAGGAAAGTGCAGTGGTGCCATCATAGCTCACTATAGCCTCAAACTTGGGCTCAAATCATCCTACCACTTCAGCCTCATAAGTAGCTAGGAATACAGGCGTGTGCCACCATGCCCAGCTAATTTTTAAATTTTTTGTAGAGATGGGGTCCCACTATGTTCCCCAGGCTGGTCTTGAACTCCTGGCCTCAAGTGATTCTCCTGTCTCGGCCTCCCAATGTGCTGGGATTATAGGTGTGAGCCACTGCACCCAGCCCAAATCTGCATTTTAAACCAGATCTTTGGATTATTCATATATGCATTAAAGTTTGAGAGGCACCGCACTTGTCCATCCCTCTCAGTTAGAAGAGGGAACCGAGGGACAGAAAGAGGAAGTTACTCGGGGGAGTTGGGAAACAGTAGAAGGGCCTCAGTGCCCAGCTTCTCTTTTTCCCAGGACTCTTATTTTCTTACTGATGCAAGTGCATCCTTCATGGTACAGATAAAACTAGATGTCTTTGTGATCAGAGTCGTGGCAGAGAAAGCACAGAGACCCAAAGGAAGAGCTGGAGGCTGCTTTTCCTCCTCCCCGCCTTGGGCAAAGGGGAGAGCTCGACATTCCACCCCGGAGTCTGCTGGGTGTCATCACAGGCGGCCAGCCCAGGGTTCTGCCCACAGCCCCTGCCTCTAGGCTCAGCTACCTGGGTGACACACCGGGCGCAGGTGCCCTGTGAGGCATCAGCTGCTCCTGGTTCTGAGGGTGCACTCAGCCCTTGTCCCAGGCTGCCTGGAGCTGGCCTGGGCTTGCGGAGGGCAGGGCAGATCCTAACCCCTCCATCCAGCAGCCCAGGCAGATCCGAGTGGGTCTGGGAAGGTGGGGCAGGGCTGGCCTTGACCGATCCCAACCCCAACCAGCTTTTGGAGAGAATGTAGGTCTCTTTCTCATCTCAGCATGCCTACCCTTTGGGGCAGATGACCCCCGGGTAGAGCAGCAAGGCTTGTGGCCTAGACCAGATGGGCCCTCGGAGGGCCTGGCAGGCACTGTGAGGGCTTCTTGGATTTTAATTGGAGAGAAATGGGAAGACTTTGGGAGCCCTTGAACAGAGCTGTGACATGATGTGACTTTAACAGGAAGTTAGGGCAGGGACAGGCAGGCCGGTGAAGAGGCCAGAAATTGTGCTGGCTGGGACCAGGGAGCACATGGTCCGTGTGGTCTTAGAACACAGAGCAGTCCCCACCTGTAAAATGGGGATGACGGTATACTTTTCTGATAGAATTGTCATGAGGATTAAATGAAAGAGTATATAAAAATGCCTGGCACATAGAAAGTGCTTAATATGTATTATTATTATTATTATGGGTACAGGCAGGTCAGCTCAGTTGTCCGAGTACATGGGCTGTGGTGCTCTGGGTGACCTCTGAGCTAGGAGGAAATGGCCCCCCACTGGAGAGACACTCCTCTCTCTGAAGCTGTCTCCTGTAGCTGGAGTCTCATCCACACACAGAGAGCCTCTCTGAATTTGGTCCTGATCTCACACAACCGCCAAGATGGGAGGTGTCAAAATCACCAGAATCTTGTCTGATCTTCTGCAGAAAACATCTAGGATATCATGGGAGTTTCCTGTTTCCAAAGGAGGCCAAGCAGCCATTCTTATTCCCGTGTTATAGATGAGCACACTGAGGCCGAGATGGTTAGGCCCAGGGTCACACAGCCAGTTGGGGGCCGAGTCTGGACTGGCCCCCAGGTCTCCTAAATCCCAAACCAGTGCTCTTTCTGCTCTGCCTGCAGCCTCTCTGGTTTTGTCTCTGTGCCAATATGTCGTCGCCCACCCCCCACGTGACCCCACCACTGTTACCCTGAGCCCCGCCTGTGACTGTCCACACTCCAGGGAGGCTAACCGCAGCCTGGCTCTGCCCCTCTCTCCCTCAGATCGAACGGCAGCTCTTCGAGGAGACCGTGAAGACCCTCAACGGCTTCTACGCGGAGGCTGAGAAGATCGGGGGCAGCTCCTACCTCGAGGGCTGCCTGGCCTGCGCCACGGCCTACTTCATCTTCCTCTGCATGGAGACCCACTACGAGAAGGTGGCCCCTGCCTGACCTGCTCTGCGTCCCCTTGCCCGGGGATGCCCTGCTGCGTGCTCATCCTCCACCCGCCCCTCCTTTTGCAGGTTCTCAAGAAGATTTCCCGCTACATCCAGGAGCAGAATGAGAAGATCTTTGCGCCTCGAGGCCTCCTGCTCACGGACCCCGTGGAGCGTGGGATGAGGGTTGTATCCTTCTGGGCTGTTCTATGTGAGGGCACAGGGCTGACCACCAGTGGGGTCCCTGGGGAGGCTGCCAGGAAATGGAGGCCACCCTAGGGGCCTCTGCTCAGGGTTTTCCCAGGATTCCCCACATCACTGGGCCCCCTCCCCTACTCATTGAGCCGTATGCAATCAGTGCTTAGCGTGTACCAGATATCGTAGTAAGTCCTCTGAAAATATGAATTCATGTACTTCTTGCAACAATCCTACGAGGCGGGTGGCTCTAGTGCCCTTGAGAGTTGGAGACTCTGATGTTAAATGACTGCCTCAGAGTCATGCAGCTGGTGAGTGTCCAGGCCAGGCTTTAAGCCCAGGCTCACTCTTAACTACAAGAAACCTTCCAGGAACATGCAAATCACCACATTCATTTACAGTCCACAATTTCGTGTCGTCCTCATTTCATCTCATGTCCCCCTTTACAGATGAGAAACATGAGACGTAGGATGAGGTGATGTCCCCAAGGTCTCAGTCCCAGTGGGAGTCAGGACCAGGGGTGGGCCACGGTTCTGCTGACGTTACCTGGGGTAGTGTGTCTGGGTGTGCACACCTCCCACATGGGGTAGTGTGGCCCAGGTGTGCACACCTCCCATCTGGGATAGTGTGGCCCAGGTGTGCACACCTCCCATCTGCGATAGTGTGGCCCAGGTGTGGACACCTCCCATCTGCGATAGTGTGGCCCAGGTGTGGACACCTCCCATCTGCGATAGTGTGGCCCAGGTGTGCACACCTCCCATCTGGGAAGTGTGGCCCAGGTGTGGACACCTCCCATCTGCGATAGTGTGGCCCAGGTGTGCACACCTCCCATCTGGGATATGTGGCCCAGGTGTGCACACCTCCCATCTGGGAAGTGTGGCCCAGGTATGCACACCTCTCACCTGGGGTAGTGTGGTCCAGGTGTGCACACAGCCCTCCCCCTATTCAACAGCAGGAAGAGTAGAGTTGTTAAAATATACATTTTGCTGGAAAACTGAGGAAAAGAATGAAGAAAACAAACACCCACAATCATGTTTACAAAGCCCAGTGATAGGTGCTTCTTTTTATTGAGCCTTTACTATGTAGTAGGTGTTGCGCTTAGTGCTTTACATACATTATTTTATCTAATCTACACTATAACCCCAAGATTCTCTTATTATCCCCATTTTACAGATGCCATAGTTGTTGGCTAACAAGTTAAGTGATGGGTCTAAGGTCACTTAGGTGAGTGGATGAGTCAGGATTTGAATTCAGGACACCAAAGTCCTCACACTTCCCGGGCAGTAACACCACCGCCCTGGGCACATCATGTCCTAAGATATGGTCATTAGACCCACTAGAATGTAAGCTCCATGAGGGCAGGGACTTCATCTCATGTGACCACGGCTGTGCACCCAGCACAGTGCCTGGCCCTACAAGCCTCTGTTAGCTGAGTAATGTGCACGGATGGGTTTGGGGAGCCCTGGGGCGTCCAGCTCCCAGGCCACCACATCCCTACCGTCTAGGAAGCAGCCCAGCCCAGCTTCCCACGCCCCTGCTGGCCTGCACCCACTGCTTCCTGTCTGACCCCTGCTCAGCAGCTGGGCGGCTTGCAGTGCTCCTTGACCGCCGACCCCAGATTGAGATCTCCATCTACGAGGACCGGTGCAGCAGTGGCAGCTCCAGCAGCGGCAGCAGCAGCGGCAGTGGCAGCAGCAGCGGTGGGGGTGGCGGGGCTGGGGCCCGGTGACTGGCCGAGAGTCCCTGCAGGGAGGCGTACGGCCGGAGTGAGGGCCTCGCAGACCTGCGGCGGCTGCGCTACCAGAGCACCCGCTTCTGAGTCATTCCTGGGCCCGCCCTGCTGCCCGGGGTGGGAGGGAAGGTGACTGGCCTAGTGTTTCCTGCAGGCCATCAACCCCCGTCCCCTGCCCCTCACCCCCTGGCAGGATCAGTCCACTTCCTGACCGGGGGGCTCTCATTCCCTGATAGGGCTGGTCTGGGCCACACGGAGCCCGACCTTCCTAGGGAAGGCTGGGGTGGGGAGAACACAATCTAGACAGCCCCCCTCTTCTGCAGCCCCTCTCCCCACCCTCCAAGGGGGGCCCAGGTATGTCACACAGAGAATTCCCACCCTGCATGATTCCTGTCCCAAAGCCATGTCCACCCAGACTCTCTCGCCTCCGGCCCCGCTCCCCGCGGCCGTCTCCCAGCGTCTGCTCCCTCTGATGCCACGCAGGGCCCCTGCCTGTCTGTGATCCTGCCTCTGCCGTATTCGAGGTCTGGGGAGATGGGTGCCGTGGTGGGGAGCCCTTCAGCCCGCTCCTGACCTCTTCCAGACCTGTGGCTTTCCCGTCCTGCACCCAGAGCTGGAGGCCGTCTCAGCCTTGGCAAGAAGGGTCCAGCTCTGAGACTCTGAAGCCCACCAGACACTGGTCGTGGAGCACACGGCCTGGGGCTCTGGGCGGCTATATGGGGGCCTGGAGAAGCTGTTGGTGGAGAGATGTAGCCTTGGGGGGTTGGCCCTTCTGAACTGGAGCCAGTTTCCTGAGATTAGAACCTGTGTGTCTGCGAGAATGAGTGTGTGTGCACGTGTGAATGTATGTGTGAGTGCACTGTGTGCGCGAATGTGGGTGCATTTGTGAGTGCATCTGTGTGTGTGCGTGAGTGCATGTGTGCACGAGTGTGTGTGTCTGTGTGTGTGAAAGCACCTGTATGTGCCCCTCGGCTGCTAGGCCAGTGACTGTCGCTCTGCATCCTGCCTTGTCTTTGCTACATGATGGTCTGTGGCTTCTTCCCTGCATAGGTCCAGCCTGGTCCCTGTAAATAAATGTCCTAAAGCCCCTCGCCCCTTGCCTGGTGCTGCCAGCTTGGCTTTTCTTCCTGGTCTCTCCCCCACCTTGACTCTGCTGTGTACTTTCTAGCGGAAGAGAAGCAGGGGTTCCAGGAGAGCAGAGCCAAACTTGGGTGGCCTTCGGTGTCCCTCTCCCAGCCCTCCCTGACAGGACGATGGGGCCACAGACGTTGCATATTCAGCCAGCCTAGGCTCCGGGGCTCTTTGAGGCTGCGTAGGTGAGGCTTCCTTGGACGTTCAAAGGAGCTGGCAACCTGCAGGGCAAAGGCAGACCCCCTCCTTGCAAGGAAAGAGGGGACGTCCAGCCAATGATGCCCTGGCCCCCAGGGCCCAGGGGAGCTGGTGGGAAGGGCAGCAGCTCTGGGCCGGTGTCCTGCAGGTGGACAGAAAGGGCTGCCTACCTCAGTCGGCAGGAGGTGCTAGAAGTGGCTATGCAAGACCAGCCACTGCAGGTAGCTTTCTGGAACCAAAGAGGGGCCAGGTTTTCTACTGGACATGGGAGCAGCGTGTGGGAGCAGAGTCTACCCGGAGAACTGGAGAGGGTTGGCCCAGTCCCCGAGGCCTCAGGAAATCCTGAGCCCAAGCGAGTCCTGGTTCAAGGATCCCCCTGGAGAGCTGCAGCCCCCCCGGCCATGGCCTGCGTCCACCCTGGCCCTCTGAGTGGCTGGGCACTGTGTCTGACCTGTGCACCTCCCATGGGAGGCCTGGGCACGGGAAATGCTGTGGCCTTTTATTTCTTTTTCCAATAAAAGGATTTGCCCAGTCTGAGACTCTTTGTTGCTTTCTCTGCCCCACGGTGATGGGGGCCAGCTCTGTGCTGCAGGATCATGTGAGGGGACACTTGGCTGCCTGAGCTGGACTGTCACAGGGGCAGGGTGGACCCTGTCTTCTTGGAGCTTATCGTACCCTGGGGAGGCAGACACTCCAGCGCCTCTAATCTGGAATCTTTGGGGCTGTTGCAGCCATCGGTGGGGGAGCAGGTTGGGCTGAAAGGCAGGCCAGAAGTAATTGATTAATTAGAGATACTCATTTCTTGAGCTCTTCCCCTGGGTAAGGCCCTGTTAGGGGCTGGATCACATGGGTCACTCAGTGCTAAAGATGAGAATGTGGGTGGATGTTGGAACCTCGAAGAGTTGTGTCTTGAATTTTATTACTTATTGAGCACCTACCAATGTGCCAGATACTTTGCTAAAGCCATATGCTAGAGCTAGGAGGGGATTTAAAGATCACCTGAGTCCTCTTATCTTATAGGGATGGAATGGAGGCTCAGAGAGGGTGAGTGACTTGCCCCAGGTCACACAGCTGGTTGCTGATGACAATGTCCAAGCTTGGAACCGAGGTCTCCCTGACATGGTGGGGAAGGCACCCAGCTGGGAAGTTGCCTGAGGCTGCCAGGAAGCTGAGATTACACATTCAGGTCTGTGGGCCAAGGGTCTGTTCCCTTGGAGGATCTCAGCAGACTACGGGGACAATGGCTCCAGTCCCCTCTGGATGATGCTAAATGGGACTCTGGGTGGCTGTCACGCTTGTGCTCACTGTCCCAAGAGGCAGCTTGGTGCTTGCCTGAGCCACAGGCAGCCTGGACTCACTACCTCTGCTCAACCCGGGCTGTGTGTGGGTTGCCACAAGCAAGCTTGTTCTCTAACGTGCGGGCAGGTTCGTTGTGTTTGGGGATAGGAAGTTTGTGCTATCCTGAGGCCAGACATGAACCTGAGCCCAGCTGTCCTGGGGAGAGGGTGAGGATTTACCAGACTGGGAAAACTGACTCTGAGTGATTGTCTGGCTGAGAGACACTCAGCCCTTTCACTTTCAAATAGTAGCAATAGTCACCACCATCATCAACAACAACTGTAGTTTCATTTAGTTAGCACTTACACCATGTGCCAGGCACTAGGCTAAGACTACATAATTCACCATTCAATCCTCACAACAACCTTCTGTGGTGTGGACTGTTATTATTCCCATTTTACAGATGAGGACACTGAGGCTTGGAGAAGTGAAGTAACCTGCCCAAGGTTACACAGCTAAGAAGTGGCAGAGGTTGGCTCTGAATCTAGGCATCTGATCCTGCTGCTGGGAGGAAGACAGATCCAGCTTCAGAGGCTGCCTTAGCCCCGTGAGGGCCACAGACATCCTAGGGTTATGGTCTGATTCCCAGGGAAGGGCTCGGAGCTGTGCCTGGGCTCTGAGGCAGGGCTGGTACCTCCATGCCTAGGGAGTGTGGGTGGGCCGTGTTCATGGGCATGCGGGACCCCCAGGGGCAGCCTGGTGAGGGATAGTGGGGGACCTGACTCGCTGTGGTCGGGTGAGGTGGCTTTTCTCTGCCAGGTCAGTTCTGGGGGAAGTGGCCTCTCTCCTGGGTCTGGTGGCAGCCATGTCCCTGTGTCCCCCTTGCTAGCCAGGGACAGGCCCCATCAGGACCCAGGGAGCAGAGGAACCTTGCTCCTGCCTCAGCCAGGGAGTCCCCCAGGGGCCCATCCAAAGGCCCCACCCACCTAGGCATGCCCGGGCAGCTCTTGCTGTGCTCTGCGCCCCTCCCTGCCGCCAGCCCTCTGTTGTCTGGCTTCCTTCAGCTGCAGACAGGGCGTGTGCGAAACCACAAGGTTTACAGAAGCTCGGGGTGCCGCTGAGCGGAGGAATCGCGCGCTGCACCCAGGAATCAAAGGTGGCAGGGGAGGTGGGGAGAACTAATCAGCTGTTGTGAAATTTCCCCCACGACCCCACACTGGCAGCTGCTGCCATGTGCAGGGAGCCTTCTCTACCTTCCAGAGGTGCAGGGCCAAGGCGGAGGCCAGTGCTGGCGACTCTGTCTCCCTGTGGCCAGTCCCTGTGGCCCTGCCTTCTGGGCACCACTAGCCTGGGAACCTCCACCTCCCTCTGCCAGGACCCCGATGAGGAGGGCCAGCAGCAGGCAGCCCCGCCTGGTGTTGGCTTCACTATTCGCCCAAGAACAAGGCAAGGCAAGGCCCACTCCTAGTCAGATCTGGATTTCAGCTCCGGCTTCATGACATCAGCACAGGCCTCAGTTTCCTCACCTGTAAAACTGGGATCCTGAGGGTTCAACCTTGGCTTTGATTGGTGTCACCTGGGTGGATGAAAACCAGCAATGCCTGAGGCTAGCCCCAGAGATTCTGATTTAATTGTTTTGGGGCACAGCCTGGGCTTCAGGATTTTAAAAAGCTCCCTTGGTGGTTCCAGTGTGAAGGGAAGTTGAAAACCCCGAGTCTCAACAGTACCTACAGCTGTGAGCCTTTTTTTTTTTTTTTGAGACAGAGTCTCACTCTGTTGCCCGGGCTAGAGTGCCGTGGCGTCAGCCTAGCTCACAGCAACCTCAAACTCCTGGGCTCAAGTAATCCTTTTGTCTCAGCCTCCTGAGTAGCTGGGACTACAGGCATGCGCCACCATGCCCGGCTAATTTTTTCTATATATTTTTAGTTGTCCAATTAATTTCTTTCTAATTTTAGTAGAGATGGAGCGTCGCTCTTGCTCAGGCTGGTTTCGAACTCTTGAGCTCAAACAATCCGCTCGCCTCGGCCTCCCAGAGAGCGTGAGCCACTGCGCCCGACCAACAGCTATGAGCCTTTTATAGGCCTCTGAAAATGTCTGAGACCTGAATGAAAAGTTTACTGGCTCCACAAAGGCGGCCACACACAACATGAGTGTGAACTGTTCGATTCCAGACAGGCCACACCAACCTTTGGTGCCAGAGGCCGGGGCGAGGTTGTGCTGGGTGGGGGCAGTGGATGGGGAGGCACAGAGGGGCTTCCTGACCAGAGTGCCAGTGACACAGGGGCGCTCGCTTTTTGGAGATTTGCAGACTTAAGATCTGTGTCTTTTTCTGTACTTGGGACATATTTCAATAAAATTTACCAAAAAAGTGTATTGGCTCCAAAATAGGAAAAGAAAATACAGAATTGAAATATCTGCACTGATATTCATTAAATATCTACAGAGATAACACATTGTGTCAAATAGAGGACTATGATTCTACTCGACTCTGTGTGTGTGTGCGTAATATTTACTGTGGAGTTACAGATGCATCTGAAAATGTTTGATACCATGAAGGCGTCCCTGGTGCCCAAGAAAACCTTAAAACAGCCCAGGTTGGCACCAGGAGTCCTTAACCTTGACCCCTGCACTTGTACGCATAATATGTACCTTCATTTGGAGGAAGAGAGTCCACACTTTCTGTGGATTCTCGAAGGGGTATGCAACCCCCAAAAAGGTTAAGAACAACTGTTTTGAGGAATCAGTGAGAAACTCGCTGAGAATGTGCTTGGCATGAAGTAGGTGCCATTGTCAGTTTATGTCAGTTTATGTCCAGCCCTCGGGAGGTTTCTACAGGATACTTCTCGGGGACTTCTAGGAGGATTTATTCTCCCGGAAGCTCGAGGGCAGCCTGCACCGAGCTGGTGGCTCTTCCTCCAAGAGGCCGTTCAAAGGGCCTGTCATTTCGGCCTCTGCTGGCGGGCTGAACTTAGCATGTGGCATCTGGAACTGCACAGGGGCCTGCGTTTGGAATCAGGGGTGAGGGAGGAGGTGGGAAAGTGGGAGGGGAGCCGAAGGGCTGCACCAGCCGGGGGACCCCCAGTAATCCACTTAACCCTCCTGAGTCTCAGCTTCGTCATTTGCAAAATGAGAGCGTTATGAGAATGCATAAATTTGTAAGTGACAATGTTTCTCCAATGAAAGATGTTATTGCAGAAGTGGCACCAGGACCTCATTATACGGTGGCCTCACGATATAGATTTATAGCAGGTTTCAGATTCTTGCAGAGAATAAACAGATATTTATCTAAGGGTTCAATGACTCTCTAGTAAATGCCAGGAACATTCATGTGCATTGTTATTCCATTGAGTTCTCTAGCATTCTGGTGGGTGGTCATATTTGAAATCTTATTTTATAGATGAGGAAACTGATGTTCCAGGTGGTTAGGTAGTTTGACAAGGGCCCTCAGCTAGTGTCAGAAGGGAGACTTGAACCTAAGTCTCTGACTCTCACTCTGCCACACTATGTCACAGTCAGATGAGAGACTCGGCTGTCCCTGGATTGACTCATAAAGACAGATTCCAGATGCAGAGAGAAGCATGTGGGCAAATGCAGACTCAGAAAAATTAGTTTTGCAGGGGCATGAAGGTGCTAGTTATTTTGGAGTAATTCACATTATTGATTTCGGTAATGGAAAAGTGATTGGGGACCAGCCACCACCTGAGTACAGAGCTGTGCGAGGCCTGGGAAGGGGGGGAATGTTACACACAGCTTACAAGACCTTGCAGATGGTGACAGTCCCTTCCCTGCTGCCCCCAACTGATCGGTAACTCCTTGAGGGTGGGGGTCTCATCTCATTCCTTCTCACCCTCTCCCTCCCCCTGCCCCAAGTGCTTGTTGCAGGCCTCACCCTGGGCAAGTGAACAGAGGTGCACCCATCGCAGCTTTGCAGGAGGAGGTGAGACTGTACAGATATGTCACCCACAGACCCCCGGGGCAACGTGCCAGCAAGAAGCAGCTCAGGCCGATGCACAGGCAGTGGTCACTGAATGACACAATTCACCTGCACACGGTCAACTTATAACTCAATAAAGTGACCCCAGGCCATGCCCTGTGCTGGGCAGCAGCTCTCAGTAGCACTGCTCTGGCCTTATTACTGGCTCTGCTCATGGCCTCTACCTGTCCTGGGAGAGAAGGGGAGGAAGCGTGCACGCCTGCCCAGTGCTCCCTGAGCACCGCTGTTTTGAGTTGGACGCTTTGCCTGGGAAGTGTGGGCCTGCGGCCCTAGAAGGTGAACTGCTGTGGGTGAGTGGATGCATGGATGGATAAGTGGATAGATACAAAAACGATGGGTGTGGGGAGATGACTGAGGGATCAGAGGTGAGTGAGAGGCCTGCCTGGCTTGAGACGGACGCTCGCAGAGCCCGGGGAGGCAGGTGAATGGGTGGGTACCGATAGGCCCTGGGATCCCAGTGCAAATCTAAATATAGGCCAGAGCTCTTCAAAGCGGAGATGCTATGTTAACCCAGACCCAAAATGAGCTCCACACCTGTAGCTCTGAGTGATGGATGCGTCTTGTTGGGAAGGATTCTTAGAAGTCTAATATCGCCCCAGTTAATGACTTACGGATTGTTGTAAAATCAGGCACTCCTAGAAGTGAAACCAGAAGGCTAAAGGGCCTGGAACAGGTTTTGTGACAATCTCTGCATTTCATCAATCTGGGCGCCGCACTGGGTGCTCCACGGGCTGTATCTCCACGGAGCCTTGTAATGACTCTGAGGGTTTTATCGCTGTCTCCATTTTGCAGATGAAGAAACTGAGGCTCAGAGATGAAGTAACTTGCTTAAGGCCACTTCAGAGTGCACGGGTAGGGTGTCTAAGATTCACGTCTGGCTGACCCAGAGTCTCCGGGTGAGGAAAACATTTTAAGCATGGAAGGAAGCGGGGAGGGAGGGCCATGGGGTTTTTTCACTGGCTGAGAAAGAACAGGACACTTTGGCACAAGTGAGATATCTCCTGCAGTGCGATGAGACATTGAGACTTCGGAATGACTGAGGGCCCTGGAGACGGCCACACGTTTCCTTCTCCCTCTCTCCCCTCTGCGTCTGCCTTTGAGGGCTGGAAACCTTGAGTCTGGGGACCTCAAACTGCAGAGACAGTGTATAGTTGGGTCACCTTCTTCCCTTTTGCCTAAACTTGTCCCTCTGCTGTGGGGAACTTGGGAGTACTTTTCTCTTTCCCCAGGAACTCTGCACCCTGGTCTTGGCTGGAGGGAGGAAACTTAGCCCTTAGCTTTGGGAGGATGCATTAAATGCTCCTGGCCGATATGATCCTTCAAGGCTGCTCTGCAGCTGACCTTGGAGAAGAGGAGCTACCTTTGCAGGAGTTATTCTGGCCCCACGCGGCTTTCCTTCTGGCAGGCAGGCAGGGGCAAGAGGTTCTGGGAAGGGGCGACACAGGTTCTCCCTCTGCCCCGCCCTTATCTTCCCTGCTCCTGCCGCCTCCGTCCTCTGCTGGGCAGGCCCCTCCCTGCACTTGGGTCTCTGATCACTCCGATCTCTAATCCCAGCTGCGTTCCAACTCCTGCGTGGCTCTTTTGCTACTTGGTGGGCATGTACCTGACTCAGTTTCCATGTCTGCAAATGGGAAGAGCAGGCACTGTGCCCCTTATTCCTGAAACTGCTCGTACACTGCTGCTTCTGGAATACTTGGAGCTTTCTGGAGAAGGGGGCTGGGAGTGGCTGGGGCTGAGCTCTTTCGAGCAGCAGCGGGCAGAGTGGGCAGGGAGGAGGCAGATTCCTGGCTTGGCTGTGGTCCTTGGGAACGTCACAGCTCCTTTTGGGGCCTCGGTTTCCACATCTGAAAAGGATGGGGCAGGACCAGATGACTTTGCGGGTGCCTCTGAGTTTTATGCCTTAGGGTCCTGTAACTGTGAGGGCTGAACCCCCAGCTGGGTTCACTAGTTCCCAGTGACCTCTGCTCTGTGGAGCCCGGTCAGCCCCACGCCAACGTGCTCGGTTCCCTTACTTTGTGACTGTTCTCTCTGGGAACCGCACCACGTGAGAATCAAGCTACGCACAGACAGCCTGGGCCCCAGGAAGAGTGGCTCTGCCCTCTTGTGGCCATTTGTGGTCTTGCCTTCTCTTTCCTGCTCACCGTCGGCTCCCAGGTGTCCGGCCGGAGCAGGGTGTCCTGGGAAGCACTGGAGCTTTGGCATTGAATTAGGTCCAGGGCTCCATCCGAACTTGCTACTTAATAATAATATCTCTAATTTATTGGATGCTTAATCTGTGCTAGGCACCATGTCAAATTTAATACAATAACCCTGCGATATATTATCCCATTTTACAGATGAGAAAACTGAGGTTGAAGGACACCCTGCCCACTCTATGTCTTTGCCCTGCCCGCCCTATTTGGAATGGTGTCCTGCCTCCCTCTCGGCACTCCCACATCACCTCGCTGCTGCTCTTCTCCCGGCCCCACAGCACGTACCACCGTCTAGCATGCAGGTGCTCGGGATGCTTATTGTTAGCTCCAGGTGTTGCGAGGGCAGGAGTCTTTGCCAGTATTGTTCGCGTGCATCCCAGGCCACTAGAACAGCACTGAGCACATAGTGCGTGTCCAGTCAATGTGTGTCGAGTGAACACCTGGTTAAACGACTTTCCCAGGTGTCAATTACCGGGAGACTGCACAGCACAGGGCTTAGGAATCCAGGCTCTGGAGTTAAGCAGTCGTGGGTTTGAATTATAGCTTTCGCCACTTTAGCCAGCCGTGTGACCTTGCATCATGTGTTGTTTCTGAGCCTCAGTTTCTTCGGCAATAAAATAGATTAATAACGTTTATCTTGTAGGATGGGTGTGAGGATTCACGGAGACACGTATGTAAGTTCCTGGCATGTGGCAGGCATCGCGTAAATGTTAGCTCCTTTCCCTGAGGATGTTTTTCTTCTCTTCTTGCCTCTCACCTTCCCTCTGCTGGCCTCCCCTTTGACCACGTCCCTGCTCTACAGCAGCTCCTGAAGAGGACAAGCCGCTGCAGGAGGCGCCGGCATTGTCTGTGGTGTTAACCAGCCCCTGCTCTCCTGCCTTCCTCCTTCCAGAATGTGCCTGTTGCTAAGGAGACGCAACTGCAGTCCCTGGCGGGTTCCTGGCCCCTGTGGCTGAGTTCTGGCCATATAGAAGGCTGAGCCTGGGGAGGTGCAGGAGGGGAGGGACTCGGCCTGCCTCCTGGGCTGGGGGTCTGGGTGGGGGTGTCCGTATGGAATATGCTGAAAAAATTCAGCCGGCTCTCTGAGAAAATGAAGCGTTCATTCTCTCGTCTCCATGTGGCTCTTGGAGGCTGGTAGAGTTCCTGCTTGGGCCAAGGTCCAGTGGCATTGGTCTGGGTGTGATGCCCAGACCCTAGGAGGGGGCCATAGCAGCCAGAGTGACACATAATCGAACTCCTGGCCCTCAGAATGGCACCTTCCCAGAGCAGGGCTGGTGACTGTGTAGACGAGTGCAGAGAACTCGTGGATGATTGGCCGTTCTGCCTGGCGAGGGGACTCTCACTACGAACACAGCCATCTCCTCTTGCAGGCTTGAACGTGACCGTGGGGAGGACTGTCTCAGATCACTAGCCCTCTGGGGACTCCCTTTTTCCCTTCCAAGCCCAGCCCTGGACTCTGGGCAGCATGAGAGATTGGTTTTGCATAAGCCAGTCAGCCTCCCGATTGAAAGAAGGAGTGTGGTTGCGAGAGCAGCCTGGGAGGCAGACTGCTGCAATCCAGTCCTGCCTTTGTCTGTCCCAGTGTGTGACCCCAGACAAACCACTTAGCTTATCTGTAAACTTGGGATAATTATAGCACTTTCCTTTTTGGACTGTTGTGAGGATTAAACGAGCTGATTCTTGCAAAGAGTTTGGATCCTACCCAGACACACCGAGCTCACTAAATGTAAGCTATCATTGTCATCTTAAGGGGTACCTTCCTGTGAAGGGGGAATATTCTTGGACAAAATAAAAAGGATGTGTTGTTATTATTATTATTATTGGGCTTTTCTTGAAAACGGGAAGTCTGGCAACATTGGCAGAGTTGTGGCTGCCTGGGTTGGATCTGGCACCAGCTTCTGCATTTGCAGAATCCCTTCCGGGGCCCATTTCATTACTTGCCTGCTCCCGAAGGCATTTCCTATTTTTGTTGCAAATTCAAGTTCAGTGAAAGCCAACGAAGATGTCAGAAGCCCAAGTTGGGGTAGGGGGCAGAGAAAAGACAGACTTGTACCAGCTTAGATGGGGAAGGCAAGGGTTTGAGCCCCCATGGGTCTCAGAGGAAGAGGAATTAGAAGAAGAGGGTGAGAATGCTGAGCCTGGCTAGCTTGGGGGTGGCCTCGCACCCATACATCCGTGCTGGTGTAGCACAGACCAGTACCTGCGCTGAGCTTGAGGCACCTGCTCCAAAAGCCTGGACTCCTGGCCCCATGGGGAGGCCCTGGTTTTGGGGGCAGGTAATGCTGAGTTGGTCCAGTACCCACCTGTCCCTTGTATCTTTTAGCCTTGTGTTTCTTCCAGCACAAGCATCTTGGTGGCAGGGGATTTGACCTTCTCCTGAGAGAGACCTAGTGCCCGCCATACAGGATGTTTTCAATAAATGCTCACTGAATGAATGTATGAGCGAATGCATGCAGAGCCTCGCTTTCTGGAACAGCAACTCAAGTATTCAGCTAGACTTTTCAGAAAAGCCCCTTGGTGTGTCACTGCCATCCCATGCACGAGGCTGACTCCGTCTGGCTGGAGGGAAGGCGGTGTGGGGGTGGCAGCCATGTTTCCTTCACTCACCATTGTATGCCTAGAGCCTAGCTTAGCACTGGCTTATAGTAGGTGCTCAACCAATACTTGTTGAATGAATGAATGAATGAATCAAGTGGAAGCCTTCTTACCCTGGAGTCCAAATGCTGTAGTTATGCTCTTAGCAGCTGAGGGTACTTGGAACTCCTCTTTGGAACTCACCTGACTCCACCCACCAAGTAGGGTAAAAAATACTCTATCCACAGATATATCCTGTTAGAAAACTCGATGTGCAAGGATCCATGGTTATCACTTATAAGGCATCCTCTGAAGTTTGTTGTCACCATGAACCTGAAGTCCTTGGCAGGCTGTCTGTCCCTTACTTCTCTTGCTGTTATGTGTGGCCAGTCAGAGGGCACTACTATCTTGTTGTTTACCACCTCGCGTGGGACCATTCCTCTGTAGGTTTTGGGCTGTACCATCTCACTATCTTAGATCCACTTGTTCATTTTCAAAAAGGCAGCAACTTCCAGAATGCCTGGGAATAGTCTGAACAGCGGCAGAGCTGCCTGTTACCCCTCTGACGCAGAAGGTGTGGTGGGAAAGGGCTCCAGCCCTGGCCTGGGGACCTGCTGGCTCTGTGACCTTGGGCACAGTGACCTGGATCACTTCATCTGTCTGAGCCTCACCTCTGGAGCCCTTTCAGATGTTTAACTCTATGTCGATACAGAGGAGTGGGCTTTCTTTAGAAGTGGAGTGATTTTTAAGCTGGTATATACTTTTCAGAGAAATTGTAGCTGTTTTCATTTTAAAACTTAAAATTTAAGCTCCTGTTCTGAGTACAAAAACAGCACTAGCTACAAGGAATTCATATTTTGTGATTTATTGGGAGTATTATTTTGGTATCAGAAAATGGTAGTTTTTCTGTTAAATATGTTTTTAAAAGGCTTGCTGCATTCTTAAGTGTGATTTTATTATATCTTGGGGTGACTTTTTTCCCCATGAAGAATAGATCTGCGTTTTATAACAAGCGTTTACTACCGAAGCTGGTCGTGAGCACGTTCTGTGGCTTTACATCATCCCCAAAGGGTGCTCTGGCTATGGGAGCTTTCAGTTTTCTGAGCATACTGCAGAGACCAAGCTGCAAGGTTCTTTCTAGAAATCAGGTAACCTGAGACGAGCCATGCCTATGTCCAGCCACACATTGAGGAGTCTTTGCAAAGGACAGGGCCCTTAGGGAAATACCAGCCCAATTCCCATGTCATTTAGATTAGGGAAACTGAATCCCAGAGTGGACAAGTGACTTCCTCCAGGTAAAAGGCCCAGAGGACACCCTCTATGCCTGCCACTCACTCATCTCACCTCCCTCACCTGGTCCCAACCCTGGTCTGCCAAATGTGAACATTGCTGCATACACCCAAATCACTACTCATGCCTGGAGGGGGTAATTTTCCCATAACATGATTTGCTTTCCAAGCACCCCATGACGGAAGGGCTGCTGCATTCCAACCAGCATCTACTTGCCCCAGACACTTTTTTCCACCAGCTAGGTACTAATATCTAGCAGAGTTTATTGGTATAGTTTCTCCAGAAAAGAGGCTGGAAGACTTAGCAAGTTCAAACTTTAACATTTTTATCAAGAGTCCCACAGGACCACCCTTTTGTCACTGATCATCACCACTGACTCCAATAAGGCTTTCTCTAGCATAGGAAGTCCGGGCACACAAAGCAGAAACAGCAGGCACATGTTACATTATTGAACCGACCGGGCAAGCAACCACTTGGGAGCCATCTTTGTTAAGGGCAAAATAAGAAGCTCACAGGACATTGGAGGATATAGCACTATTTTGATTCTTCTGAAGGTGTGAGGGAGGCTGCATAGGGTATCGGGGAGACTTTCCTTTTCTGTTTTCTCAGAAAACATGCAAAGAAAGGCTTCGCAAACAAGGTTGCACCAGTATCTCCCAAACTTCCCTTTTCAAAGATGGCCACCCTGCCGTCCATTCAGAGGGAGCACGCGGCAGATTCTACTGAGCGTGGAGAGAGAGACAGGCAGCAGGAGAAGATTTAGTTTTCCACAAAGGTTGTTAGTTTTGTTTTGTTTTTTCCTTTATTGGTAGGATTTAAAGTGCATATAACTGAAGGCAAAGTCCAAGGCCTAGAGAAAGATACAAGGCCCGAGAGAGAGGCTCAGAGATTCTAAAGGCGGCAGAAGAATACCCACCTAAAAAGGCCACTTGAGCTGCAAAAAGGATGGGGCAGGGAGATAGAAAATGGGAAAGAGAGAAAGGGGGTGGGGATGAGGTGGGGGTGGAGAAAGGAGTTTGGGAGGAAGAAGACAATTACGAGTTCAGAAATTCAGCCAAAGATGCTTAGCAGGCACTAGCTTCTATCCCAGCTACCAAAATATGGGCTAACTTCAAGGTAGGAACACTCGTTTTAGGAAATGAAAGAAGACTGATAGCTCAGGCTGGGACATAGCACCCTGGGGTCCTTCAGGTGATGGCGGCAGTGATGGGGCTTCTCCAAGCCTGTCATGGTCTTCCCTGGAGACCCAGTGTGAGTCTAAGGAGACTCTATCCAGCCAGGAGAAGGCAGGGGCTGCGGCCTTGCTCTGGGGCCTACCCAGAGCTCCCTGGTGGAAGGTGCTTCCCTCTGCTGCCGGTCTGTGCTGGGGCCCCACTCACCTACACAGGCCGTGCCATCCTCGTTGGGCTCGTAGCCCCGACTGCACCTCTTGTTGGTCCTGCACTTGTAGCTTCCGTAGGTGTTGACACACACGGGCTTGTCTCGAGGGCACACGAATGGGAACTGGATGCATTCGTTGGTGTCTGAAAGGTGAGGGCAGCCACTCACCATGGAGGTGAGGGGCGGGGGGTCCTAGCTCAGGCTCTGCCGGCTCACCCCCTGTGTGGCTTTGGGCATGTCCTCCCTTCTGGGCCTCGGTTTCCTTCAGTTCCTTGGCCGGCTCCTCCTGTACTTGGCCTCTACACATTGGGGGTGCTCAGGTTTGGTCCAGGGACCTCTCTTCTGTCTACCACAACTTCTCTAGGTGATCTCTCCACACACGGTGATTCCGAGCTTCCCACCTCCAGCCACAACCTCTCCCCTGTGCTCCAGACCTGTGACTTCAACGACCAGTGACCTCCCGGACAGTTCCACTTGGATTCTGATAGGCACTTCTAACTCAGCACATCCAAAATGGAACTCTGGATTCTCCCCTGTCCTCCAACCTCTTCTGCCCTCCGTTCCATCTTCCCCAGCTCAATCAGTGCCCCTCATCCACTCACACTCAAGGAGAGGTCGGAGTGACCCCGACTGCTCTGTCTTCCTTCCCCCGTGTGCAGTTTCACGGGGGAGCCTGTCCGTTCTGCCCTCTGTCCGCCTCTCACCTGGCACCTCTGTCTCGCTCCTCTGCCACCACCCTCTTCCCATGACTGGATTTCGGCCGTTGCCTCCTCACAGGCCTCCGTGGCTTCCACTCTTCCCTCCAACCCAGCCTGCAGTTCTGCAGCCGGAGTGATCTTTTGAAATGAATCGCATCACGCCACCCTCCTGCTCAACTTCCAAGGGCCCGACCAGGCCTCGCAGCCTCCTCCTCGTCTCCAGGCACATGGGCCCCTTTCTGCCCCTGGGCACCCGAGCCCTAGTCCTGCCTCCTGCTCCTCGCTCTTCCCTCAGCTCCTTCTGGGCTGGGTCCTTCGCATCCTGCAGGTGTCGGCTCAAAGGCCCACTTCCCAGAACCCTCCTCGACCCCTTGTCCGTCGGTCTCCAGAGAGCACGCTGCCTACTCTTGCACGGCCTCGTCCAGCTGTGTGGTCACGTGGTGGGGGTTTGTCTCCCCCCACTAGCGTGAAGGCCCCTCCAGGGGGCGCTCGGCTGGCATCCCAGCACCCAGCACCCTGCCTGGTGTGCAGGAGGCACGGAAACGCCTGTCGGACAATGAAGAGGCAGACGGACTGGGCTGGGGATCTCAGGGGGTCCCTCCAGCGAGCAGAGAAGACTCTGGAACTTGTCTGTGTCTGCACTGTCTGTTTGGAGTGGGGCCCGCGTGGGGACGTGGGGCATGGAGGGGGGTCATTTCCCCCTCAAGCCGCCCTTAGCACCGCGCCCCCCACTTCCTCACCTGCGGTCCTCTGCCCAGGTAGCGCCTGCCGCTAGCGCACTGTCTCCCCTCTGTGCCTGTCGTGCTCCTTGTCCTCCCTCAGGTCCCAGCTTAGAACTCCTTTTCCCTGGGGCACCTTCCAGGGCCCCCAGACTGGCTTAGGGCCCCTGCTTCGTGCTCCCAAGCCCCTCCCGCATCCCGGCCCTGATCACACTGTGGCCATCAGCTGCTTCCTCGTGTGTCTTTCTGTGGCGGCCAGCTCCTTGAGGGCTGGGGTTGTGTGTGTCTTGTTTGCTCTTGCATCTCCGCAGCCAAGTCATCAGCCCGGGCTAATGAGCGGCTGCAGGGTGGACTTCAGAAGCATGCTGCCCGAGGGTAAGGAAGGAGGAATCCTTGGCCTGACCCCTCGTCACTGGCCACTGGGATGGAAGGTGCTGGGTTGAAGGTCTTCTGGACACGGAGCCTCTAGGCTGCCCCTTCCCATTCCGGGCAGGCCCCTGGACCCTCCTGCAGCTGCCCGCCTGTCCCCAGTGACGTGCCAGGCTGCGTTCTCCCTTCTGCACTGTGACCACGCTCCACACCTGGTTCTGCCCAATGCCCCGGAAATGCCCGCCCTCGCCTGCCAGCCCCCTTGCTTGCTGCCCTGAACCAGGGTGAAGCATGGCCACCCCAGCCACCACAGTCCCCAGCGTCCAGGTGGCAGTGTGTCTCCTCCCACGCATGCTCTCTCGGTATGCACGGCAGGGAAGCCCCGGCCAGTTCCCAGAACTGCAGTGATTCAGCCTGTGGTCACTAAGTCACTCCCTACTTGGTGAGTCATGTGGTGGTTGTCTTGGCATCTGGAGCCCCAGGGACCAACAACACCCTGCCCTCTCTGCCTTTCTGCCCCTTGTCTACACCCTGGACCTTGCCACGGATCAGGCTGACATTCCCCAGGGAGATCTCGCCTTTGCCCCGTCCCCTGGTGCCTGCGGGCAACTCACCCATGCAATGGCCATTTTCCTGCTGGGAGAATCCTTGGCCACACTGCAAGGTGGGCAGAAACAGAGACACTAGTGAGCCGAGAAGGTGTCATCTCAGGTTCGCTCCTAGTTACAGCCACAGAGTGCTGTCATCTTAACACCGGTGTGAGGGGTGCTCTTAGTTCTGGCCTGGCCACCCCCGCCGCAGGACCCCTGAGAATAGGAGACTGGGGGGAGGCCACAAACGGAACAGTTCAAATTCCTCCTCATTTCCCTGCATGTGGGATCCATGCACCTGAGCCGGGACACCTAAGAGAGCCTGTCCCTCCTTAGTGTCACCCAGACACAGACACTGGGTTTGTCAGGGCAAAGTGTAAGGAGAGCTGGGAGATGCTTTTTGAGGGGTCTGCTCACTGCCCACCCCCTCTCCTCTGAGTGACCCTCCCCTCACAGGGGTGGGCACCTGCAAGCCATGTTTGTGTCCCATCTCTCTGGCCGGGCTGGTGGATGAGGGGTGGACAACCGGCGGAAGGTGTGAAGCAAAGGCTTTGTGGCAAGAATTTGAACTAACTGACACAGAGACAGAGCTGGGAGCTGGCCGTGCCCGGCTGGAGGGAGGGTCCACTCTGTCTCTGCGGCGGTGGGGTAGGGGGACTCAAAACCTAACACTCACATGAGATGGGCAATGTCAGCCATCTGTACTGACGAATGGGGGGCAGATGGGGATTGCTGGGGAAGGGTAGCCCCCCCAAAGCCAGCGCACTAATGACAAAGGTCCTTGTGTTCCTGGGGCTGAGGCCATAGAGCTGCCTCGGTTCCTACTCATCCTGAGCTTCCCCTTGGATTCTGTGAGCTACCCTAGGCCCTCCTCATAAGTCCCTGCCATTTGTGTGACTTTGAGTGCGTTCCTGTTACTTGCAACCAAGTGAACACATCAGTTGGAAGGACACTCTGGATGTGGGTCCAGAGCTGCTCCTCTCAGAGCCCCCAGAAGCCCTGCTACTGGATCCGCGCCCCCACCCTCGGGGCAACAGGAAGAGACTGGAAAGAACTAGGAGGAGAGCGAGAGACCTGGGGTCAATTCCTAGCTCTGCTCGCAACTGGCTGTGCAGCCTCAGCAGGCCCTGGAGGGTTCCCTTTCTTGGCCTCTGTTTTCCTCCTCTGTAAAATGGGTGCAAAAATACTTGCCCTGCCGATATGCTAGGGTTTCTGTGAGAAGCACAAGAGATGTGGGTGTGATAGCGTCATGCAAACCACGGATGGAAGGATCATTATGAAGCCTTCCCTTTGCCAAGAAGATTTCCACCATTCTAGAGGCTAAGTCTGCCTGGGAACCCAGCTGCAGCTTGTGGGGTTGGGAGTGGAGCCTGCTTTTCTGGCTATGAGGCCCAGATGCCCATGCCCACCTCCAGTGGGGCTGTATCCTGGAGTCCGTCCTCATCCTGGGGGTAGGGGATCTCCAGCACCGAGTTCGTTTCCCCACTGGCCACGTTCCGGCTCACCATCTTGCCATCTGGCCACGTCACCTCCACACTGCTGGCTTCATCCTTCCCTGTGGGACAGAGGGAGAGAGAGTCAGCAGCTGAGGAGAGCGGGAGGCTCTCGGCCACAGTATCAGCATTAATGTATTAATAAAAATATTAATTGAACACTGTTCTAAGTGCTAGGGAAATGGTGAACGAGACAGATTTGAGGTCCCTCCTCTCCAGAGCAATGCTGTCCACTAGAACTCTCTGCAAGGACAGGAATGTTCTGTCTCTGTGCTGTCCAATATGGTGGCCACTATCACACACGGCTGCTGAGTGCTTGAAGTGGGACCAGTGGGACTGAGGAACTGAATTTTAAGTTTTATTTAATTCTAATTAATTTACATTTAAATAGCCACACATGGCTAGTGGCTACCATATTGGATAGTGCAGCTCTAGAACTTACATTCTAGCAGACTGGCCAAGCTGCTTGAGGCTGCATTTGGGGAGAAGGTAAGGCCTGGTGGTAAGCAGGTTGACTTGGGGGTCCTGGGGTTCAAATCTTGGCTCTCCCACTAACCTGGCACGTTGGAAAGAACGCGGCAGGGAGTGGGCTGCTGGGAGCCTGGAAACAAATGCCAGCTCTGCAGCCGCTCACTTTGTCACGCTGGGCATGCCTCCGGTATTTACAGTTACCGAGCTCTGCTAGGGGCTGGGCTGTCTTTTGTTACTGGGGACGTCCCTGTTCTCACAGAGCTTCCACTCCAGTGGGGAGATAGGCAAACAGACCAACAGGTAAGTCAGGTCAGATATTGACAAATTCTGTGAAGAAACCAAAAATAGGACAATAG
>CAUYSK010103713.1:0-51363 GCA_963575035.1 Avahi laniger | reverse complement strand
CAAATTTTGGTAATCCACTCATGGATTGACGGGCACTTGGGTTGTTTCCACATTCTTGCAATAGTGAATTGTGCTGCCAAGAACATTCGAGTGCAGATGTCTTTATAGTAGAATGTTTTGTGCTCTTTTGGGTAGATGCCTTAAAAGATGGTATCACTTTATATTAATAGTTTTGCTCTAGACTTCTTAAGACGTAGCACACATTCAGAGGTCAAATATTTCTGCCTGACAATTCAGGAACTTTCTCTATACCACAGTCTTAACTATTTTTGGAGGTATCCACTACACTTTTTAGGTATATCTCTTTATGGAGAGAGATTTTCTTTATTAAAACTAAACTCAGTATATTCACACCTAATAAGTACAGTGCGCACCGTCTGGGGGATGGACACTCTTGAAGCTCTCACTTGGGCAGGGCAAAGGCAATATATGTAACCTAAACATTTGTACCCCTGTAATATGCTGAAATTAAAAAAAAAAAACAACTAAATTCTAACTCCGATAGCTTCCATGCTTTCGAAATCAGAATAAACTTTCAAACTAACTAAATACTAAAGCATTTTTATTGCCAATCTTCTAAATATTTCAGAATAGCTATCATATTTGCCCTAAATATTCTTTAGTTCTCTCTTTCCCTAGCTTACTTAAGTATTCCTCATGTGATACAATGTCGAGACTCTTCACCATTTTCGACACTTTACCCAGGACATTTTGTAGCTTGTCAATATGTCATTGACATTTCAATTCCCTATGTTACAAAGTAACATCTGGTACCAAAACAATCAAGCCATAGTTGGATTAGAGATCAAGGATAATAACTTTCATAATCCATAAAACACAAAATATGAGTAAATTGGGTGGGAATAAAAGGGAGAAAGGAAGGAAAAGAGGAAGAAGGAAACAAGGAAAATACCTGATATTATGTCAAGTCTTCATGGAGACATCACAGCATTTGGCATTATCAGAAATACGAGCAATTCTGCCTTGAGATGGCCAGATAAAAGGATTTAATATTGTCATATGGGTTTCTAATATGGCTTCATATCTATTCTTTGGAAATTAGATTTTTCTTTTTTTGCTGTGATCTTCATAATCTGGTATAAGAGACAAGGACTGGGACAGTCACAGGCCATGAGAAGTTAATCGGAGTAAATTTTGGATGCTCACAATATTAGAGCATAAAAGCTAAGGCAACAAACTGAAAATATATTGCTGAACTTTAAGTTGTACATGCTCTTGCATTTATTCTTAAAACAAATATTTGGCACAGAAATCAACCCACTAAGCTATTAGCAATATTAATACTCGGTAAATGTGACTTTTAAGTACTCTGTATTTTGTTCTGAGCTCAGACTATTAGAAACTTAGGAAAAGTCAGTAAAAGCCTCTGTAAAATGATGGAATGGTGCACTGGTAGCTCCCGGGCTATTGCAGTCTCAGTAATTGATGTGTTCTCTGGAGCCCATCTAACATTTTATCTTAGAAAATCTTAATTAATCACCAAATATTTAATAATCTGGAGGTTTCACTTATGAATCCAGATTTCATATTCTTTCCAAACTTCGACAATCTGGTAACATTGGACACCATTTCTAGAGGGTCACAATCAGCTCGAGTCCATCTCCCATGTTTACATGGGCTATAAGCTATCCAGTTTATTCTGCATGAGTTTGCTATCACGCCCACCACTTCTTGTTATTCTGTATGAGTTTGCTATTGTGCCACCACTCATTGTTATATATCATTTTATATATATATTTCTATTTGGCCACTGTACACATTTGAGTGATATAGACTGTTGTTCCTTCTTAGTCTTTCTCTAGAACATTTAACATTTCATGGGTGTACTCTGAATTTAGCACTAACCATCTACTTACTGACTATATGACCTTGGGCAGGTTAACTTCTTGTCACTGAGTTTCCCTAATCATAAAATGGGACAAATAATAGCACATACTTCAAAAGATTGTTGTGAGGATTAACTCAGTTCATATATGCAAACTCTCTTAGAAAAATGTCTAGTACACAGTAAGATCTATAGTGTTAGCTAACGCTCCTCTCCTTTTTCCTACTCCTCTACCTTCTTTTCCTTCTCATTATCACCAACATCATCATCACCACCACCACTATAGCTCTTTAATATGCACAATTACTAGCTGTCTACTTTTAATTCTGCCCTTTCTTAAATCTGGCCAATACACATCTGACTTAATCTAGACCAACTCTAGAATTCCTCCAAGTTCTACAGAATATAATATTATACATCATTATATATTTATTAATGTTATTAATACACAAGATCATTATACAAATCTATTAGTCTATTCTAATGGAATTCTATTATTTCACCACTAAAGTTAAGCTTTTCACTGCAGCGTCCTTATTCACATATGTATCACTTTGAGCAAAATCTCAATAGATGTTTATTGAAAGAATAAATGATCACTTATTTTTATCAGAACACCAAATAATGTGGCAAAATATGTAAATTAGCCCATATCATTCCTATTTCTTTTAATTATATAAACTTAACTATTAGGACTCCCTTTGTGTTTGTTAAGCTAATACTAAAGAAAGAGTCCTTATGTATAAATCTCCTAAAAAATATAGATTTTTCAAAGCAGATTTTTTTTTTCTAGAACAATGGCCATGTCATTTCTATAAAATGTGACTGGTCACATTTTTAAAGGAGCCTAACAAGTTCTTTTACCAGTTGCTAAACTATTCTAGCAGTTAGGTTAGTTTTATTTCATTGATAAAAACCATAGCTCTATTCATCTGAGGAATGTTTCATCTTACATTTTGTTTTGTAAAAGAATAATCTAATAAGACAACTTGATTATCTATTGCATACCCCTTGTTATCAGATGGCAAGTATAGCTTTTTTATAAAAGCATTATTTTCCCAGGGCTTTGGAGAGCAGAGTCAGTAATGAAATGTGTAGTCATGCCCTAATTTCAGTGCTCCCATGCTGAAGTCAGCACATAATGGCTCAAACAGAACTGAATGCTGAAATGCAAGCCTGTCAAAGGCTAAACCAGGGATTATCTCAGTGATGCACCCATCCCTTTGAAGAAGGCTCCCTTTGGTGGCTTTTCAGGCAGTTGCTTGGCTACCTATTTCCCAGCAATATCCCTACCAGACAAGTCTGGTCTCTTTCTCTCTGAAGACACAAGCACCACCTTAGAAGGCTTTTATCCTGGCAATTCTCTTTGCTTTCACATATTTTTTTTGTCAATTACTATCTGAAAAAAATTCCTAAACTGTTTTCTGTATATAACCTTTATGTGAATCACTTAACTGTACTCTGTATACCTACCACAGGATGGGGTTTTCATTTTCTTTAGTATTACCCTAGTACTAAACTAGTGAAACTGTTACACATTAAAGCACATTAAAATTATTTAGTTCAAATCTATCTTTTCATAGATCAATGCAGTAAAGGAAAGCTTAAGGAGTCTTTCCATGTTCACTCAGCTAACTGGTGGCAAGGCAAGTCCTCAAACTTTTTAGCACACCACATTGGCCATCACTGCATAAATATAGAGTGCAGAATAAAAGCATGCCAAGCAGCAAAATCCGGACCCTCCAGAGTACATACTTGTCTATTTGACTTGGGCAGCCCCTTACCTGATGCTGGCCACGAAATATATTTCAGGATTTATTATAACACTGTAATTTGTCATGCGTGACAATTGCATCCCAGATAGGTTTCTAATTTGGTCAATCAAGTTGGGATAGGCTGGCTCTTTTATTATCAGAGCTTGCTGATGTGATTGATGCAAGCCTTGTTTGTTAAGGAGAGTGTGTCTCTTCTGGTCTTCAGGGTTGTAGTTCCTAGGATTTTCACAAGGTTAAATTTGGCTATAGGAATCACTATTGCATACAGAAATAAATACAAGTTTTTCCAATAATATTTGCATCATTCCCAAACAAAGCTTCTACCACCTAAATACTTTCCAGTTTTTTTTTTCACTGATTTCAAAGAAAATAAGTAAATACAAACCAGAAACCTTCCTAAAGAAAATGATACACTAGCATCCACAAATATAAAAGAAAAGATTATATGACAGTCATTTTTTTCCATATCTATCAAAGATTTAGCACTGTGTTAGTCACATAGAGATGGCTTAATAACTGTTAAAAAATGTATGTATAAAATCAAAAATGTAAAGAAAAATATGTTACATTCTCCTTGGATTTCACTTAGTCCCGGATTGATTGTGCTGAAGCTCTGAGAATTCAGACAGATATTTATTTCCATAACTACACAGAAACATCATGATGAGAACATTAGGTAGACAATCACACAGCTTTGCTTATGCTGTATGCAGATGCATGAGACGAGACACAATATTTACACTTGATAAAACAGGATTCCAGGTGCATGTAAAAGAAAACTGACCAACATTTCATGTTCTTTGGGTATTTGATTTGATCTAGACAGACTGTAACACCCATTAACAGTATGCTATTGGACTATAGAATTTTCAATTTAGGGTACATGGCTGTCCAAAGCTACACAACTGTTTGGTTTCAGTTGAGTGATGGGTAACAATTTTAATATGAATGCTTTGTCCCAAAGTAGGTTTTTGTCAGAATATACCTTAACACTATCCTGTAAATATTTATTAACTATGTATTTTACTAGGTTAAACTCAACAAAAACAACTATAGTTTGATTGTAAATGTTTTATTTTTTTATTTTATTTTATTTTATTTTTTTTTTGAGACAGGGTCTCTCTCTGTGGCTCAGGCTAGAGTACAGTGGCATAATCATAGCTCACTGCAACCTCGAACTCCTGGGCTTAAGCGATCCTCCTGCCTCAGCTTCCCAAGTAGTTGGGACTACAGACGTTGTGACCACACCTGGCTAATTTTTTTTCTATTTTTAATAGAGATGGGGTCTCACTCTTGCTCAGCCTGGTCTCAAACTCCTGACCTCAAGCTATCCTCTCACCTTGGCCTCCCAGAATGCTAGGATTACAGGAGTGAGCCACCATGCCCAGCCATGTTCTCATATTTTTAAAAGTAAGAAAAAACATGATTTAGGATTTTCTGCACAACATCTAAGCCATAACAAATGATTACATAGTCATCCTTTATTCATAAAAACCATATGAATAGCAAAAAAATATTGCAATAAAAGTCAAAGGTTGATGATTATACTATTATTTCCAAGTTACCTTCACTTAGAAACCACTTCTAAGAATGAGTTTTGTAAGAGGACTCGGTTTCAAAATTGTATATATGACTATGACATTGTGAATTTGAAATTTTATTTTCCAAGGGTCATGTTAATGGTTGTCTAGTAATATCCTAAACAACAATTATGAACACATTAATGATAGTATGGTAATCAAGAATTTAAAGTTTTGAGAAGCCTATTGCAGAAATTCCATTTTGAAGCTTTCTCTATAAAATATCTGTTATGGGAGCTCCTATGAAGATATAATTTTAAAAGAGAGTATGTTATGAACAGATAGTCTTCACTTTAGATATCCATGATAGATTTGCTACTTCCTATTTCAACTTCTTAAAACAGAGTTGTGCCATACATATCATTACCAGCAGAAAAAGTCAATGTCACACTAGACCCACTACGTACACTGTAATAATATAGATTTGAAAATTCTCATAGGCAGATGAAACTTCTGAAATCTGAGCTAAATATCTGAAAACTAGAGCAATAATATTTCCAATATGTGCTTGTCATTCCTTATTGCAGCACTATTGTACATTCTCTGAAACAGCACAAAAGGAATCAATGGCTCAAAAAATTTAACAATTTCCTCTTAAAAAGTGAGCCATATTGATCAGAAAAATCTAACGTGCTTCTAATATCCTATCCAGCAAAGCCCTGCTGGTCCCTTGGACAATATAGTTTAACTCTTATACAAATTAGGCAGGATATTCAGGTTAAAAAGTAATTGCTTGGAAGAACAATAATAGGAGGAAAGTAGAGTATCATTTGAGTGGAATAGTAGAACCTTATTATGTTCTCTAGGGACTTGTTGGTATGTCTTTTTTGTGATTTTAGATTATAAATATGGTTAAGAACTTTCTGCATGCACTTATATCAGAATCCATTCTTCTGTCCATCCCTTCCTTCTTCCTGTTTCAGATAAGGATGAACCCTTTATCTCATTCCCAGATTAAACCACTTACCCCTTATTTGCTCCTAATCTGATTTCTCTCTTTTTTGGGGGGTCTGGGTTTTACTATATATAAACATCTTTCCCTTGACTGTATATAAACATGTTTAAATACCATAGGAACCTAAAACTGAGCCAAAAAACAAACATATACAACAAAAAAATAAACAAAAAATACTTCACTAGAATTGGAACATCATTCTTCCTTTCCTTGACTATGAGGGTTCTTGGAGGAAGCATTCATAATTGTTTTATTGGCCATGCCACCTATCTCCTCCAGGTAGCATTCATTTATGCACATGTCTTTACTGAACTCATTCTCAGCAAAGTTGCTCATGACTTAATTTCCAAATCCAACGAACTCTTCCACTTTCATCTTACCTGACTTCTGTAAAAGGCGATCTTTTAACATTTGCCTTCTTGAATCTTCCCTTCTTTACATTTAGAAAAAAAACATGCCTTTTTCTTTTTCTGCAGTAACTATTCCTTCTCATTCTCCTCTTACAGTGCTTCCACTTCCACTTGAGCCTTAAATATCGTTATGAGAGCCAATGGATGTTTTTGCTTAGTCTCATTTTTCTTCTCAAATCAATAATTTTGCTACTGCTCATATGCTGACAGCTCCCAAGTCCATATGTCCAATCTAAGCCTTTTCTCTAAACTTCAGATACATATATCCAACTCCCTCTCATATATCATCACTGAAGTGTTCTCAAACACCCTAAATGAATTTACTATCTTCTCTACACATGGACTCCTTTCCCCGTTTTCTCAGTGAATAACACCACCAGCCAGCCAAACCAGAAAACTGAGAACCATCTTTTATTTCTCCTTTTCTGTTATGTCTATATTTAATGGATAACCACATCAAAGATACAAACTGAAAATGCATGCAAAGTTCTCATACTTTTCTTGTATTGTTCACTGGCCTTTCACTTTCTCATTTCAAATATTCATGTTGTTATAGTACAATTGGATAATAGATGTCTGACAAAATCAATATGTAGATTTAGATATAAGACCATATAATAACACCTACTTCATAGGGTTGTTGTAAACACTAAATGGAATAATACAAGTAAACATTAACAGAATTTGTGGCAAATAGAACATGTCCAATATGTGTTAGCTATTATCATAATTTTAAATGTTGTTTCCATCTTCACATCAGGGGGAGAGACAAGATGGCTGACCAGAGACACCAGCTGCCAGATCATCTCAGAAAGAAGGAAATGTTTTAGATGAAAAAGAAAAAGCAGACAAACAATCATAGATCGGGTGTAATTCTGAGGGAAAAGTGCAAGAAAGTACAAGAGATTCCATGGGAAGAAGTTGCAGAGCAGAACAAGCAGCAACAAGTTATTGGCAGAGGACAACCCCTGAGAGGCTTGGAGTCCAGAGAAAAGGGTAGGTGGGATGGTTTCTTTCTCCCTCCCTCCCATCTCTGGCAGGCAGCAGGCTCCTGAGCTTCTGGAGAGCCTTTCTACCGTCATGAGCCCAAAAGCTGCAGCTGCCTTGGGGCACTTCCCATCAGCATAGATCCGAGCAGAGATGGCAGGTACCATATTGTTTCTCTACCCACCATGTGCCTTTGCCCTCCCCAGAGGGCTTCAGGCTTTCAGTTTTTTTCATGCTTATTCCCACATGAACATTTCCCAACTCTGGCCCAGACTGCAGGAGCCACAGAGAGCTGGTGGGTCCTGGGGGCTCTGCATGATCCCAGAGCCTGAAAATTCTGGGTGGGCTGCCTTCCACAGAGAGGAACAGAGATGACCAGAGCACTAACTTTCTTCTATCCAGACTCTTTTCCTCCCCTTCCCCTCCTTGACCCATGGCTACCAGGGCTCTCAAGAGCTGATGCTTCCCCCTTGTTGTGGGGGGCTTCCTCAGAATGAAGGGCTCAAACTTTTCCTCTTAAAGACCTGCAGGGGACTAAGGGGTACTCGGACTGTGAGTTCCCTGCTCACCGGCTCTCCCCAGCTGCTTGCCTGGCTGCTCCATTGGAGCAGGGCACATCCCAAAGCAGAGGAACATCAAATCTGCTTGAGCACCCAATAAGAAACTTGAGACCAGCATGCTGCACCATGGCACAGCCAAGGATTGATATTTGGGTGCCCAGAAAAGGCCTACAGGACAGATCCTATACCCCCAGGACTTGATCGTGTGGCTCGGGGGCATGGAGGGGATTTTTGTTAACTAATCTTGGGAGGCAAGGGAGATCATGTAGGCAAAACTGAAAAGAGAGTACAGTGTGGGTGCCAACTGCAGCACACTCATGGAACATCCCTACCCCCACAGGAAGGCCATGCTCTTGGCTCAGGGCAGGATCCTGGTCAGGGAGGCTCCCAGCCCACAGTGCCATCGTGGGGGAACTCAGCTACTTTGAGCTCCTGCCTGTCAGAAGACACCACAAGGAGACCATGGAGCAGGGTAGTGGGGAGAAGAGCAAAATCCTCTCCCGACAGCCAGATTGTGAATCTCAGACAGCCTTGCCTCCACAAACAGACTTTTCAGTCATGTGGGGTCACTTCAGACCCTCCCTGGCAGCTTTTCCCAGAAGCTGGGAGTAGATCTTTGACTCCTGCTGAAACAGATATGTTACCAGTTTTTGTGGAGCCTGAGTGGAGGCTCACCCAACCCAGCCCCACCCAGCCTCACTCCCCCACCTGCCTCTGCTTTGGGGTAGAATAAGGACACACCTGGAAGTTCCAGAGCCCTAACCACCACCTCGGGCATTCCAGTGTTTCTCCTGAGGGGATAGAGCCAGTCACAGGTCTCCAAAACAACACTATAGCTTGTTTCTTCCAGCAAACACCACCTACTGGCAGGGAGATCAATTTGTGCAGCCCTTTCAGGCAGTTACTGACTCAATAATACAAGGGTGTGGTCGATTCTTACCGACAAGGTCCACCTACTGTCTCAGAGATTAAACTGGGTGTGCCAATATAATTCACACTGTTAATAAGACCACAGGGCTGGGGAAAGAGAAAGGATTTAAAAGACTTCTGCCCTCCTTCATCAAAGAGAAACAGGAAATCTGCCCACACACGTAGCTCACCGCCGCTACAGCCTACAAACAACTAGCAACTGAGAAAACCACCAAACTAAGGATATCTATAACCAAGGCATCCATCCAGAACCACCCCATCAAAGCTCCCACAAGCAAAGCCAAAGGTTCTTACCCAACATATGCTACAGATATTCCTTTAAAAGTGGCAGAGGGGTGAGGGGCAACTAAACAAAAAAATGCCCCAAAATAAGAAGTAACAGCTGCCCTAGATGAGAAGGAATCAGTGAAAGAACTCCAGAAGTATGAAACATCAGAGTGAAAGGACACCCCAAAAGAGAACAGCAATTCTCTAGCAATAGATACCAACCAAAATTAAAACACTGAAATGACAGATAAAGAATTCAAAATATAGATTATCAGGAAACTCAATGAAATCCAAGAGAAAATGGATGATCAACTCAAAGAAACAAGAAAAATAATTGCAATGAAAAATTCATTTAAGGAAATATAAAACACAGTGGCTGGGTGGGGTCACCTCAGCCTTGCCAGGCAGAAGAAAGAATCTCAAAGCTTGAAGACAACTCTTTTGAATTAAATCAGGCAGTCAAAAATAAAGAACAGAGAATTAAAAGGACTGAATAAATCCTGCAAGAAATATGGGATTATGCAAAATGGCCAAATATAAGGATTATAGGCATCACTAAGTGTGAAGAAGAAAACGTACAAGGGCTAGAAAACATTATTGAGGGACTAATTAAGGAAAAGTACCCTGGTCTTGCTAGAGATTTAGGCATCCAGGTACAAGAAGCACAATAAACACATGGGAGATTCATTACAAAGAGGCAATCACCAAGACATACAGTCATCAGACTGGCCAAAGTCAACACAAAGGAGGAACTCCTGTGAGCCACAAGGCAAAAACATCAAGTAACTTACAATGGAAAACCCATGAGGCTAACTGCAGATTTCCCAATTGAGACCTTACAAACCAAAAGGGATTGGGGCCCAACTTCAGTCTTCTTAAACAGAACAACTGCCAGCCTAGAATGCTGTATCCTCTGAAACTAAGTTTCTTATATGAAGGAGAAATAAGACTTTTTCATACAAGCAAACACTGAAGGAATCTGTTAAGATCAGATCTGCCCTGAAGGAAATACTCAGAACCACATTATACACGGATCAGTACAATAGACACCCACCAGTGTAAAAACACCCAAAAGCTGAAGCTCAGAGCTCATATAAAACAAAAGCACAACAGGTAAAATAAAGCAATAAGGTACTATACAACAGGATGAACAAAATAGCAACACACATATT
This sequence comes from Avahi laniger, assembly GCA_963575035.1. Classification (NCBI taxonomy): domain Eukaryota; kingdom Metazoa; phylum Chordata; class Mammalia; order Primates; family Indriidae; genus Avahi; species Avahi laniger. The sequence goes on along the minus strand of CAUYSK010103713.1, from coordinate 40,881 downwards.
AATTCTATCAATCAATGTGAATGGTTTCAATGATCAACTAAAGAGACATAGGCTGGCTGAATGGATGAATAAATGCAACACAAGTATCTGTTGTCTCCAGGAAACACATCTAACCCACAAGGATTCAAACAGACTCAAGGTGAAGGGGTGGAAAAAAATGTTTCATGCAAATGGAAAACTAAAGAAAGCAGGTGTAGCTATTCTTATATCAGATAAAATTGATTTTAAATCAACAATAATAAAGAAAGTCAAAGATGGTCATTATATAATGGTAAAGGGAGCAATTCAACAAGAAGACATAACAATCCTAAATATTTATGCACCTAACACAGGAATTCACAGATTCATAAAGCAAACCCTACTACATCTAAGTAAAGAGTTAAACAGCAGAATCGTAATTACCAGGGACTTCAACATACCACTGACAGAAATATATAGATAATCCAAGCAGAATAAATAAAGAAACACTGGACTTAAACAGGACACTAGAACAAATGGGTCTAACAGACCTTTACAGAACATTTTACCCAAAAACTACTGAATATACACTCTTTTCATCACATGAAACATTCTCCAAAATTGAATATATCTTAGGCCACAAGACATGGCTCAACAAATTTAAAAAATTAGAAATCATACCATGCATCTTCTCAGACCATGATGAAATAAAATTAGAAATCAACTCCAAGAGAAACACTCAATTCTACACAAAGACATGGAAATTAAACAACTTGATGCTGAACAATTATTGGGTCAATAATGAAATTAAGATGGAAATCAAAATATTTCTTGAACTGAATTACAAAGTGGACAAAGCTATCAAAATCTATGAGATTCAGCAAAAGAAGTCTTAAGGGGATAATTCATAGCCTTAAATGCCTACACCAAAAAGACATAAAGATCACAAATCAACAATCTAATGACATATGTAAGGGAACTTGAAAATGAAGAGCAAACCAAACCCAAAGCCGGCAGAAGAAAACAAATAACTAAAGTCAGATCAGAACTAAACAAAACAGAAAACAAACAAAAATAATACAAAGTATCAATGAAACACAAAGTTGGTTCTTTGAAAAGGTCAACAAAATTGATAGACCTATTGCTAGAGTAACCAGGAATAGAAGAGAAAGGACCCAAATAAGTTCAATCAGAAGTGAAAAAGGAGATATTACAACTGATAACACAGAAATAGAAAATATCATCTATAAACACTATGAAAATCTCTATACACATAAACTAGAAAATGAAGAGGAAATGGACAAATTCCAGGAAACACACAACCTTCCTAGAGTCAATCAGGAAGAAATAGAACTCCTGAACAGACCAATAACAAGCAAGAAGATTGAAGCAGGAAAAAAAAGCCCTGGGCCAGGTGGATTCACAGCTGAATTTGACCAGACCTACGAGGAAGAGCTGGCACTCATACGGAAAAAATTATTCCTTAACATTGAGAAGGAAGGAATACTCCCCAATTCATTAGATGAAGGCAGTATCACCTTGATACCAAAGGCAGGAAAGGATACAACAACAACAACAAAAAAAAAACTACTGACCAATAGCCCTTATGAATATAGAAGCAAAAATCCTCAATAAAATACTGGCAAACTGAATCCAACAGCACATCAATAAAATAATCCACCATAACAAAGTGGGCTTCAACCCCAGGATGCGAGGATGCTTCAACATATATAAATTAACAAATGTGATTCACCACATAAGCAGAAGCAAAAACATCATCTCAACTGATTCAGAAAAAAACACTGGATGAAATCCAACACCCTTTGATGATAAAAACCCTCAACAAACTGGGCATAGAAGGAGCATTTCAAGATTATAAAAGACACATATGACAAACCCACAGCCAATGCCATATTGAATGGGGGAAATTTGAAAGCATTCCCACTAAGAACTGGAACAAGACAAGGGTGCCCACTGTCACCACTTCTATTCAACACAGTACTGGAAGTCCTAGCCAGAGCAATCAGGCAAGAGAAAGAAATAAAGGGTATCCAAATCGGGAAAGAGGAGGTCAAAATATCACTTTTTGCTGATGATATGATCTTATATCTAGAAAACTCTAAAGATTCCACCAAGAGACTCCGGGAATTGATAAATAAATTCAGCAAGTCTCAGGTTACAAAATCAATGTGCAAAATCAGTGGCATTCCTATACACCAATAACAGTAAAGTTGAGGATCAAATCAAAGACCCAGTACCATTCACAATAGCCACAAAGAAAATAAAATACCAAGGAATAAACTTAGCCATGTAGGTGAAAGATCTCTACAAAGAGAACCATGAAATACCAAGCAAAGACATCTCAGATGACAAAAATGGAGGGAAAAACGTATCATGCTCATCGATTGGTAGTAGCAACATTGTTAAAATTTCCATACTACCCAAAGTGATTTACAGATTCAAGGCGATCTCCATTAAAACGCCAATGTCATATTTCATAGATCTATAGAAAATAATTCTACACTTAGTTTAGATCCAGAAAAGAGCCTGAATAGCCAAAGCAATCTTAAGCAAAAAGAACCAATCTGGAGGCATCACATTAGCAGACTTCAAACCATACCACAAGGCTATAGTAACCAAAACAGCAGGGTGTTGGCACAAAAACAGAGTCATAGACCAATGGAACAGAACAGAGAATCCAGATATAAAACCATCCACATACAGCCAAATCATTTCTGACAAAGCAGACGGTCATATACACTGGGGAAAAGAAGCCCTATTCAATAAATGGTCCTGGGAGAATTGGATAGCCACATGCAGAAGAATGAAACATGATCCATATTTCTTACCACTCACAAAAATTAATTCAAGATGTATAAAAGACTTAAATGTAAGGCATGAAACCATAAGAATGTTAGAAGAAAAGGTTGGAAAAACTCTTTGACATATCAGCCTAGGAAAAGAATTTAGGAAGAAGACCACAATGGCAATCATAGCACCAACAAAAATAAATTAATGGGACTTGATTAAACTAAAAAGCTTGTGCACAACTAAGGAAATAATCAACAGAGCAAACGGACAACCTACAGAATGGGAGAAAATATTTGGAAACTATACATCCCATAAAGGGCTATCCAGAATCTCTGAAGAACTCAAGAAATCAGTGAGAAAAAAACAAAAAAAACACCCAAATAACCCCATTAAAAAGTAGGAAAAAGACATGGACAGAAATTTTTCAAAAGAAGATAAACAATGGTCAATAAATATATGAAAAAATGTTCAATGCCATTAATCATCAAGGAAATGCAAATTAAAGCCACAATGAGATATCACTGTACCCCAGTTAAAATGGCTTTTATTAAAAAGTCCAAAAACAATAGATGCTGGCATGGATGAAGAGTGAAAGGTAGGCTTATACACTATTGGTGGGACTGTAAATTATTATAACCTCTATAGAAAACAGTATGGTGATTCTTCAAAGAACTAAAAGTAGACCCACCATTTGATCCTACAATCCCACTACTGGCTATTTACCCAAGGGAGAAGAAGCCATTTTATCAAAAAGATATCTGTACTCAAATGTTTATTGCAGCACAATTCACAATCACAAACATGTGGAATCAACTCAAGTTTCCATCAATTCATGAGTGAATTAACAAAATGTGGTATATGTATACTATGGAATACTATGCAGCCATGAAGGAGGATGATTAAGGCCTTTTGCAACAATTTGTATGGAACTGGGGACCATTATCCTAAGTGAAATATCTAAAGATGGAAAAACAAACACCATATGTATTCACTATTAAATCGGAACTAACCGATGAGCACATATATGCACAAAGGAAAGTAAAACTCTGTGGAAATCATGCAGGGAAGAGAGGTAGAAGAGGATGGGAAAAAAACCATCTTATGGGTACAATGAACACCATCTGGGTGATGGGCACACTTATAACTCTGACTCAAGCATAACAAAATTGATATATGTAACCAAAAACATTTGGACCCCCATAATGCTTTGAAATTATTTAAAAATATACAAAAATGTTTCCTTTACATTACTGCTAGAGTAATGTTTCTAAAATAGAAAAAAAAATTAAGTCACCCTTTCACACCATGCCCTCTAATAGCCCTCTAGGACTTATACAATTGCATCCAAAATCTTAAAATATGGCATAAAACACTCTTGATGATTATGCATTTGTTTTTTTTCCCTGGCCTTATCCTTTGCTGCATTGTAGACCTAAGTAACTGCTTCGATGCCAAACAGATTCAGACCCCCCAGCCTTTGCACACTTCCCTCTTCCTGGAGTGACACATCTACCTCATACATGCACACACATGTGCACATGTATGCACACACATTCACCTATCATTCTGGCTGCCTAGTGAACTCATTAAAACTTGGCTCACTGCAAGTGACCTTTGCCCTGCATCATCATATTAATTGTGCTCCCTCTGTACCCTACTTTTGTTTTTATTACAACACTTGTATCACTCAGGGCTTCCACATTTCAAAATAATGCGAATGGTGCTTCCTGAACTAGTGTGATATAGTGACCACTATGATGTTATTTCACAGACTTAATTACTTGTCTGCCTCTGCCTGATGGCTTGTAATAGTAGAACATGTGCTTCGTTTATCTTTTTGATCCCCAAATTTAATTCCACAATTAGCACATTTTGGTCTCGTATAAATAGTCATTCAATGAATGGATGGATGGGCAGTTTCCTTTGCTCCAAAAATTTGAATTTCTGATTATAGCACTCATATGTTAAGTATGCATTACTATGATGGCCCTTGGATCACAGGAATAAAACAACTATGGTCCATAAAAATCTATGAGAATACTAGCAATTCATTCTGACCATTAGTCAACAATGATCTTCATGTATATCATCCCTGAACTTGGGTAATAATGATTTGTGCTATCGCAGTATTTCTTTGTGTGGAAGTAAAAGTAGGGTAAATATATCCTTAAATTCTGAAGTCTTTCTTATAAAAATACATTTTAAATTCACTCGAGATGTTAAATTCACCCTCATTTTTATGTAAAGTATTGCTATACCTCTCCTGAGTTCTGAAAGTGACTGTTTTGTGAAGGAGCTGTTAAACTACTGAGTAAATAACATGGTTTTTGAAATTATCATAATTACACATATTTACATAACACACCACAATATCTCCAAGGAATTGTTACCATAATTACATAAAATCCCACATATAGAGTTTCTTTTTCCTTTATTCATGAGATATTTTTAATCTTCATGGTCTATACTCAGTATAGAATAAATAATGATCCATTATCACTCCATGAAATTTTGATAGGAAGTAGTTTGTTATCATGAGAAAAATAACTTAACACTTTGAATCTTCACGGAACAAAATGTGCATCTACCTACGTAATAGCTAATTTATGGAGCACTGATTTTGTAACTTGTTGTCCTTCAAATCTATGTCGTAACCTCATTTTTTTCTGGGTAACCAAATTTATCTGGTTGAAATCTCATGTGATTAAAATTCTATTTGCAAGCATACAAAGGGTCACTTGCAAATGGCTGAAATATTATTTCCTTATCCTCGATGTCCTTAAGTTTTTAAAACCATGATTGACAAATCTCTTTCTTTGCTTGCTATTCTTTATGTTGATGTTCTCTAGAGTCTTATTGTGAAATGGCCCTTCTTCTTTCACTACATGCTTACTCTCCTCCCATTCCCAGTTTAGATAATCCCATGGATTAGTCTACACCTCTGTGATGCTTAGATTTATGACTACCACCCTTACTTCTTAAACATTCAATGCTTCTCAATTTAGGTACTTCAAATGCAACATGCCTCAAACTAAATGGTATTCCTCCCTAGATTTCCCTGTCTGATGCTTGCTTCAAACTGGCTATCATATACTTTTAATATATCCTGGTATGCTCCTTACTCTTTATTTCATCTTCACTCACTTGGTAGGTTTTCTTATCATTTCTCATTGGACTATTGCAACAGCTTTCAAACCAATCTTTCCTTCCATTAGTCTTTTTCACTGAGCCAACTCTCACTAGAACAACCTTATTTTGCAGCTGTTCAAAATCCTGCTACAGCTTTCCATAACTTGTCAGGACACAGTCCAAATTCCTAAACATGGTCTTCAAGTTCATTCATTATAATCTCTATAATTACTGTTTAATTATCATATCTTAACACTTTGCCTTTCTGGAGTTAAGACTTTCTGACAATTCTTTTCACACCAGGAACATATCACATCTTTGAAAATTCTTTTCACATTACCTGGACTATTCCTGGAGCCCCTGCTCTCCATCTTTCGATGCATGGAATACCCAGAGTAATCTTTTAGGATCACCTCATTCATGAAATCTTTCCAAATCCACGACCCAACTAAAAGTGGTCTCTTTTTTTTTAACTTTTAATTTCCCTTTCATATATTTAAACAATCTATCACATCATAGTTTAGATAGATAGATCTGTCTTCTCATGAGAACACACTTCAAAGGAGAGAAAACACTATGGATTTTTATATTTCTCATGACTAATGAAGTTTATGACCTATGGAATGTGATAATAATGTTTTTTAATGAATGAATGAATGCATGCATGAAATGAAAACTCATCAGAAAAATTAATGATTGGGGCTAGATCTCCAAATACAAAGATGATATTTCAGAAGGGATGGATAAAGCTTCCTTTTCTTATTGAAATTATACTCAGTGATTTGAAATAAGTGGAGTTGCTTTGCATATGTTATGAAAATACAGTACAGTGCACCCCAGGAGAAATACTGAATTTGTCAAATGCAACATATGGCTTTATGCCTTGACAGTAATAAGAATAGTTTGGAGCTAGGCATACATTAAAATTATCTTTTCTTTTTCTGACCTTTTCTCCTGTGGTATCTTGTATTAATAGATACTTTTTTTAATAAAGAAGAGAGGGATAGAAGAGAAGAAAAACTAAGGAAAAGATTATCAGAAATATACAATGTTAATGTCAATTATTACAGTTAGAAAGAATTGGAAACAATGGATATGGAAGAAGATGAAGTATTTTCTTTTGAAAATTAAGAAAGAGTAATACTTTTACAAATTTTAACATGAGTTTAATAAGTCATTCCACTGATTCAATCTCTTTAGTCTTACTAGGCACTTTTGGGAAGGAACTATGTCTTATACAAGTACTAGCCACAGTTTTCAATGGATAAAATTGTTTAATAATTGGGATATTTAGGTATGTTTGTTAAAATATTTGAGATGTATAGTTTCAAGTATATTCTGTGAAAATAATTTTTAAAATCCAAGATAATAGGAACCATGACCTTTTTATTATAGGTACTATCAGAGTGAAAACACCCCTGAACCATATATATATCTCAGATAGGTATTTCTTCTATGAATCAGTCCTGGGTATAGCCCAACTCAAGGATAAGCACATTTATTTTCTTTTTATTTCTAATAACAGTGGAACACATTTTAAAGATTACCATTATATCCAAATATTAAGACAACTGGCTCATTTATACCACTTTTCTATATAGAAGTTGAATAAGAACATTTTATCCTTGAGAGGATATTATTCTTACAATATTGTCAAGGTTGGTCTAAATTTGATGAGAAAATGGCAAGCCTATGCCACAAATTCAACATTCACTGTGCTATTTTTTTTTCCTGGGATTTCTTCAAAATCTTCGGTTTAGTTTAGAGCTGAAGATCATTTTATTCCAAGAGTGGGCAATTAAGTAGTCCTTTATAAGGAATATATCATTGCTCTTTTTCAATCAAAGTAATTTTTGAGTACAATAGTTACCCTTTTCAATCAAATAAGCACATTTCTCTTGCTTTCTCCATCCTAGTTATGAGTTCATTCTATTTATAGTCCATAGTTCCTTCTGACATACAAAAAAAGAGCTTATCCTATACATTTATTGTCCAAGAGGCAAAGTGTTTTACATATCTAAATATGTCTCAGTGTTAAAGAGAAACCTCTGTAAATTCACACTGGTGAATTTTCTCTAACTCTAGTATACGCATTTTCCTAAAGAATTGGGCAGACAGTTCATATAACCACAGAATGTAATAGCCAGAAAGAAACAAAGATATCATCCAAAGAAATCCTCTCATTTTATACACATAAAACCTAAGGTAGTATTATGTCTAAATCCTTAAATTTTGGAAACAGAACTTTAACATGGCCATTAATTGAAATAAAATGCCTTAATTCTTTATAGAATCACCTGATCTTGTTTGCCTGGGTTCAAATCTCTGATGAACCAACAGTTCTAAACAACTATAATTTTATTAGATTCGTATCAGGTTGATTTAGTTTAAGACTTAATAATGAGAAGTTGAAGGCCTATCTTCAATGATGAAATACAAATAAAAGTAAATAATCATGGTCACAGTTGAGAAGAAGCATGTTGCAAATATTCTAAGTTAATAATATAGATAAAATGTTCGGAAATGCACCAGAAATATTGTTTATGATGAACTGTAGACTTAGTGATGTTTTGTAAATAAAACTTTTCACAGCCTAATTGTTTGGATCATAATGTAATTAAATTACAATATTGTTGAACTAATACAGTTTTCAGTTATAAGAATAGTACATGCTTATTAATGAAATCATAGAAAACAAATCTAAAGAAAAGTAAAAAGCAAATATTCTCATTGTCCACACTCATGTTTTGTAGTATCTCCTTTTATTTTTTAAGTCCCATTAGATTGTGTTTAACAAAGCAAGTATTTAGTGCTCAAAATTACCTATTAGACATTATAAAAGCTGTAGAAAAATAGTAAATATGATTCTTTGTTTAAGATGCTTAACACTGAGTTAGGCTGAGGTCAGGCTTTCCCTTTCCTGGAGCATCTCTATGTTCCCAATGCCAGAAACCAGCTATGCCTTGGACTTAGATCCTGGGAAATGCCAGGCTGTCCACTGTGGCAATTTTCAGGGAGCAGAAATGAGATTGAATAGGGTCTGGGGCATGAGATTGAGTCTAAATGGGTGGTAAAGCAGTATGATGATTAGGACACTGTGTTCAGTCCACTATTTACCCTCTCCACCCCTCCACTGCTTAGCTTCAGTATCTAAAAAATTGAGACTCTTGGTAGCACTGGCTTCATAGGGTTGTTGTAAGGATAACATGATTATGTTGTACTCAGCATGTAGTAATCAATAAATGGCCCTCTCAACTGTTACCTTATTTGTGAAGTGTTCCTCAAAATACATTGTAAACCCCTTCTGATAGGAGGAGACAGCCTGGCCCAGTGAAGAACTTGAAACTTAAACAGACCTTGGATGTGAATCCCAGAAATTAAAACTGAAACTGGACTTGAATGTGAATGTCAGCTCCAAAAACTGACTAGCCATGTGTCTTTAGGCAGGTCACTTCACTTCTCTGAACCTGTTTCCTTGTCTGTAAATTGTGGATAACAACACCCATATTAAGGGGTTTTGGGGAAGATTATAAAAAAAAATAAAATTGAGTTGAGAAGAAAGATATACACAAAGAAAAGAGAGAATACCTACTGAAACTTATGTCATGTAAAGATATGTTCTACAGACTAAATACTCTAGTGAACCCATGGAAGGAAGTTCAATTATAGAATGAGTTAGTTTTAGTCCACAAGGTCTAAAGCTAAGCTCTAGCCTGGAGGCTCACACCTATAATTCCAACACTTTGTGAGGCTTACGCAGGAGGATTGCTTGAGGCCATGAGTTCAAGACCACTCCGGGAAATTTAGTAAGAACTTGTCTTTATAAAAAAATATTAAAAATTAGCCGGGTATGGTGGTACACACCTGTAGACCCAGCTACTCAGGAGGCTGAGGCAGGAGGATCACTTGAGCCCAGGAGTTGGAGGCTGCAGTGAACTGATGGCACCACTGCACTCTAGCCTGGGCAACACAGTGAGTCTCTTGTCTCTAAAATAATAATACTAATATTAATAAAGTTAGGCTTTGAAGAATCAGATAGTATATGGATGTGTTATCAGTAAGGGGTAATATGATAAAGAAAGGCATGAGGAAGGAATAGATTTAGGGGTAGTACAGTAAATAAATTATCATAAGAAGAAAAGGATCTAAGAACTCAGCAGGCATATGATTGAAAGAGAATACTAGATACATGATGAGACATAATTCTGGACTGTGTTAATGAAAACAAATGGTGTAATCAAAGCAGAGAGAACAGAAGAATAGTCTAGCAACAGGATGCAAAATAGCCTGGAGTGGAAAGAGAAAAGGAGGCAAGAAACAAGTTGAAAACTATTGCAATAAATCAAACAAAATGGATTAAAGGTTTAGTGAGAGTCAGGAAAAGATAAAGGTGATAGATACCAAAGAGAAAAATTAGTAAAAGTTTTATAACTTCTATTATCTATTGATAATGTAATAGGATTAAGATTTTTGAAAACTAAGGACGCCATTTCTGTCTTTTTCCTCAAGGCTTGTAGGAAAAGGAAAGGAGGCAGATGTGTATGTCTATTTGCCCTTCCTCACGCTATAGTCGAGAAGAAGAAATATGTTCTATAAATCATGAGAAATAGGGCATTTCTGTCTCCATTTTGAGTACCAGGAAGAAGCTTTTGTACAGGGTGACTGTGAAAAGAGCTTGTAATTTAACTTAAGAAACAGACTGACATGATTAGGCAGAGAGATGGCCTAGTTTGCCCTCCCAGGCCTTCTTCAGGTTTTGTAGGCCAGCCATTGAGCCGACTGCAAATAAGATTTAGTAATCTTTCAACAGAGGTATAGTCTGTACCAGGAGAAACATGGAAAACAAAGCATATACTTTTAAGGATGGGTTTAGAGTGGCTGAATAAGCCAGGAGTCTTTACAAGGCCTTAACCAAGCTGAGAGAATTTACACTATGAATTTTACAACTGTCAATTTTAGTCAGGCAGATGCTAGCAGACCACCCAATGGATGAATTCTGTCGCCAATATCCCAAAAACCAGCATGAGGTGAGGCGATCCATTTCCTCTAAACTATGCAGTATCCTGAAAGCCACTTCCCCATATTCCAGATGCTATTTTAGAGAGAAGAAAAAAATCTCAAATAGAAAGCAATCTTCAAAGGAAACTGAGTTAAAACTAAAGAAATGGATTAAATTACAGGATTAGAATGAATTTAAACCAGATAAAATCAAAATTAGTTTACCTCATGACTCAGCAGGAGGGGAGATGAGAAAGGTTTCTGAGAATAAAGGATTCTACTTTACTTTCCTCATTTATGAGTGAAGTGCCAGTAATTTAAGATTCCATTACTAAAACTATGACTGTCCTTTTCCTTTTATGGTTAAGACATGCTGATATAAACCAATGATGATGAGATTCTATAGAACTATATTTTTTCCTTAATGAATCAGAGAATCCAAGTAAGTGGAGAAAGGTGGTTCCCTGAGCTGAGGAAACTTCTGCCATTTTTTTGTCCATAAGACATACTTTAGTTAATGGCCCTGTTGGGAGTCATTGGATGGCAGCCATATATTTAAATATAAGTTGGCTAGGAGCAGAGAACAGACTATTAATGAACAGACTGTCAAGTTGGTGAGACCCAGCATTCATCTGTTATAAGACTACACTGAAGACAATGAAAAGAAAAGGGGAGTTTCACCCGAGTATAGAAATAGAAAAACTGTGAAAGTAGTTCAGGCAAACAAAACAGCAAAAAAACCTAACTTCTTTTTCTCAGTGTTCCAGAGATCTTACCCATAGTGCTAAGATGTTTACAGCATCTTTCCACCTCTAACAAGTAAAATATTTCATGTATTCATGCCATTCTTTTCATTTCTAGTATCACTGCCCTAGCCCAGGTCTTCATCTTCACTCACCTGAAATACTATCAGAACTTCCTAAGTGGAGTACCAAACTCCAGTCTTTCCAACAGGCTTGTAATAATCTTCGCAAGGGCTAGACCATGCTGGGTTTATCTTCCTATTCCCTATAGTGTCTAGCACAGAGCAGGTAAGTGTGTGGGAGCTGTAACCATGCCCCCTTTCTTCCTTCATGACAGATGGTTTTAATTCTGTGGTTCCCCAACCCCAGGTCAGGACCAGTAATGGTCTGTTGCCTGTTAGAAACCTGGCCACACAGCAAGAGGTCAGCGGTGGGCAGGCAAGCAAAACTTCATCTGTATTTATAGCTGTTCCCATTGCTTGCATCACCACATAAGCTCTGCCTGCTGTGAGATCAGTGGTGGCATTAAATTCTCATAGGAGCACTGACCCTACTGTAAACTGTGCATGCGAGGGATCTAGGTTGTGCGTTCCTCATGAGACTCTAACCTGATGATCTGAGGTGGAGCTGAGGCTGTGAAGCTAGCACTGGGGAGAGGCTGCAAATACAGATTATCATTAGCAGAAAGGTTTGACTGCACAATAAATGTAATGCGCTTGAATTATCTCTAAACCATTCCATCCCCCGTCTCCCAGTCCATGGAAAAATTGTCTTCTGTGAAACCTGTCCCTGGTGCCAAAAAGTTTGGGGACCACTATTTTAATTGATTCTAGCATTATTTTCCTCACAAGTCTCAGCACAAAATACTGAAAGTCTCAACTGATTTATCAGAGTTGACACGTGATAAATTCTACTTATCATTTCTGGACTGACACACAGAAGGCTTAAATAAATGTTTATTGAACTGAACTATTGTACAGACCCAGAAATGGAACTGGGGAGGATGTGAATGAAAAGAAATTCTTAAAGAAAGCTAGGAATCATAAATCATCTTTAGAAATAGAGCAAACACCTTCTCATTATTTATTGTTTTTTAGAGCTGAGGTCACTGTTGCCTAGGCTGGAGTGTACTGGTGAGATCATAGTTCATTGCAACCATGAACTCTCAAGTAGGTGGGACTACAGGCATGTGCCACCATGCCAGGCAAGTTGTTTCTTCTAGAAACAAGGTCTCACTATATTGTCCAGGCTGGTCTCAAATTCCTGGCCTCAAGAGAGCCTCTTGCCTCAGCCTCCAGAGTCCCCAATTCCTGAGATTACAGGTCTGAACTACTACGCCAGCTCATCCCATCTTTCTAACCTTGATATCATCTTAAACATTTTTCCCGCTAAATTACATAGATTTATTATCTCATCTAAATGAAAGTAGATTTGTGGGACAAACACTAGCAATTTCAGTGGGAATAACACAGCAAACAGAGAGGAACTGAGATGACAAAATGTATTTGTATAATTTGCTTGTGTTTTTTTTTTTTGATGAACATTTGCTCCAGTTTAACAGTTTTTAAAAAATATAAAAGGATACAGTGCTCAGTTCAGCAGATAAGAAGCTTTGTATCCTGTTCTATATGAAGGCATAGGGGAAAAGACACCCAGAAAAGAATGTAGTTTAGCAGTAGGAAAAGCAAATAAGACAAACGATGTCTTTTTCCAATTACTGGGATCTTGGTAGTAGGGTCAACCACAGTGCCCACTTGCCATGTCAATATAAGCGGTATGCCAAACTGGGTCAGTCAGATACTCCCCTGCTAAGTTGGAGGGAAAATGATTAGAACAGGGTTATCTGGATTAGAATGTTCTAGAGAGATTGTTCATAAAACCCTGGTACTATACTTTCTAGAAATGCCCTTCTCCTATCCATCTTTGAGGCCTATGATGGTCAAAAAACAATTTTTTGACTAACCCAATGTCCTTGTGATACATTATTCTCATCTTTATTAAGATAAGCAGAGTAGTATCCTCTTTCTTACACCCAAAATATAAACACTAATAATACAAATGGAGAAATTACTTATGATGGAGACTTCAACAGGATTACTTCGTAGAATTTCTCAAGATCTGAAAGAATTAGTATTTCTTTTTGAATTTTCATGTACCTCAATTCTGTTCAATTACATGGTGATATTATTTTTAATTTTTTCATTTGAGTCATATAAAGTATATTTATATACTGATAATGATTTATGATCATGTCTGATATAGATAAGTAATATTCTCTATAGAATTCTTGAACCATGGGCTTTTGTGAAATATGGTTAGATATTTAAGGAAAGATACAAGTAAATGCTTTGATTAAAAATGGCCATTAAACATATGAAAAAATGCTTGATGTCACTAATCATCAGAGAAATGCAAATCAAAACCACAATGAGATATCACCTAACCCCAGTGACAATGGCTTTTATCAAAAAGTTCCAAAACAGTAGATGGTGGCATGAATGTGGAGAGAAAGGAACACTAATACACTGTTGGTGGGACTGCAGACTAGTACAAACTCTATCGAAAATAGTATGAAGATTCCTCAAAGAACTAAAAGTAGACCTACCATTTGATCCAGCAATCCCACTACTGGTATTTACCCAAAGGAAAAAAAGTCATTTTATCAAAAAGACACTTGCACTAAAATGTTTATTGCAGCACAATTCACAATTACAAAGATGTGGAATCAACCCAAGCGTCATCAATTCATGAGTAGATTAATAAAATGTGGTATATGTATGCCACGGAGTGCTACTCAGCCATAAAAAAAAATGAATTAGTGCATTTTTCAACAATCGGATGGAACTGGAGATCATCTTCCTAAGTATCACAAGAATGGAAAAAGAAACACCACATGTACTCACGATTAAATTGCAATGAATAGATCAGCACTCATGTGTACACATGGAAGTAAAACTCAATGGAAATCATATGGGTAGGAGGGGGGAGGAGTGTATGGGTGAAATCAACCTAATGGGTACAATGTACACTATCTGGGTGATGAGCACACTTATAACTTTGACTCAAGCAGTACAAAAGCAATCCATGTAATCAATACATTTGTGCCCCCATAATATTCTGAAATAAAAAACAAAAACAAGGAGTCAATATTTTAAAACTTTTTTCTATTAATATATTTAAGTCATTTTTAGTTCATCTCCTACTATCTTTAGAAATTACCAAACCCTTTTTGGCCAGTATGTAGTAGCAAGTGTATAGGAGAACTATTAATAATGTGGAGGTTTTCATATATCTTTTGCCTACTTCCTTTCACCATTCACCATCCTCATCTCGCATTAAATGTACCAAGAGATCCAGACTTATGTGCCCACTTGCTAATTTTGCCTCATGATGTATCAGGTTTGGGCAATGAACAATGTGCGAAAACACAGCCCTGGGCGATGAGAACAAGGATCCAAGGAAATTATTGTACAAAGTAAATTTGGAAGAACTTCAAGGCCATGAAAGACACTTGATGTCCATCTGTGTCAGGTCCATGTTTAGTTTCATATCCTCTGTTCCATTTGTAGTGCTGCCAACTCCTCAAGTACCAGGAGAGGAATGGTGGAAGGTGTTAATTAGGGCCCTGATATCTGCTGCTTCAAAGTAAATTATAAATACTCTTAAAGTTCAGATAGTAAAGACAAATTATGGCTTGCTAAATACAGTGTAAGCTAGCCAATACTGTCTACTCAGTCTGGAAGCAATACATGTCATTCTAGTATTCATGGCAACTGAAACCAAAGTAGGATGTCAAAATGAAAAAGTTTTTGTGGATCCTAAAGGTTTTCAGGAAATATGACAGTATAAACAATAGAAATGTATTTTGTATTATTAAGCATTTAAAAAAATTTACCCGAGATAAGAGAAGAATTCATAAATTTGAAATGGCTCCCATAATAAGGCAAAGCTTCTAGGCATGTTTCACATCCTATGCACTCCAAAAACATTAACTAATTCCTGAATTATAAGAGAAATGAACTGATATAGGACCAGATGGTCATGGGGTGATCTATTCTTGAGCAATGTAAGAGCTATTATCTCTAATATAATTTCATTCCCACTTGTAAATCTGCATACCCCATGTGTTAACTTGATGGCAACATCCACAACGGCTGGTGGGGCTGTTGTTGGTACTTCTCAGGAAAGGAAAACAATTTTATAAGTGCCTTCCAGCATGGTAACAAAAGTAAGAAATGAAAATTAGATGGTTTAAAAAAATTGATGCTTGATAGGATTGCGAGATAGAAGATCATGCATAGGTTTCTCTGAAAAATATTCAAAATGTAAAGTAGGGGGGTGTGTGTGTGTGTGTGTATACATTCTGTAGAAACGTCTGAAGAAAGAAAGGCATGATGAGAAAAGGTGTTTAGTGTACCATTTAGTGGCCGAGACAATAATCTGCAGCTGAAAATAGCAAAAGAATGGACTAGGAGTAGCAACTGGAAGTCATTTATAAAACTCATATAAATCTCAACTACCAAATCAAGTGATTGTCATATATATGCACTGATGTATTTTTCTCATTATAGTCCTTAGGAAGAAAAGAACTCAGTTTACAACAATGTGCAGATTAGATTAAGTTCCCAAATATTTACTATTTTTCCCTCATTGTTAGGGCAGAAGAAATACAAAATTAACTTTATTTCTTCCAAATGTACATTACAGCATGAACGTGGTAGATAATATTATTAGTAACAACATTTCAAAACATTTCACTATGCGCTTCAATTTCCTCATAGCACTAAAATGCATAATTTCAAAGGCATCTGATATATATTTCCCAAATTAGAATATGCTTCCCTTACAATATGGACATCATTAAAGCAATTTACCTGAGCTGGCTAAGCAAAGAAAGCTGGGTGGTTGAATCTTAATAGCTTTACTAGTTTCATAAAACAAGACTAAACACATTTGCTGGGAGAGAGGGGGGATCAGGGTGGAAACACTCTATTTATTGCATGGACGAGAAAGCTGCTTTGTATCCAACTATTTTTATATAGCTCTGACTTACCCTGACCTAGACTATTACAATAGAAATGTAAGCACCATGCCCTTCAATCATTCACAATGCAGCCAGAGTTACTGTTCTAAAGACCTAACTGACCATGTCACTCCTACTGGTTAAAATCCTCTCTGTCTCTGGCTTCCCTTTGCCTACAGAATGAAGTCTGAACTCTTTAAAAAGGCATAAAAGTTCTGTACATCTGGCTTTGACCTGCCCCTTCTATCCCATTCCATTATCCTTACTCGTCCCATTGACTGAACTTTCCAAATGCCTGAACTTTTCAGCATTTCTTGAACAACACAGTGCTTTAATTATTTCATGCTTTTATATCTGCTGTTCCCTGTGCCAGAAATGGCCTTCCTGCATCTCACTGTACCTGGAAAATACTTCATTGGCTCTTAAAACCAACCTCAAATGACTTAACCTCCCTGTCTCCTTTGAAGCTTTTTCCTACACCTCCGGGTAGTTCTTGACTTTTTATGTTTCTACAGCACGTTGTAGGTATATCTCCAATAGTACTTAGCAAAACTTATCCCAGTTAGGTGTTTATTAGCTACCTCCTTCTTTTGGCTGAAGAAACCATTTCTTACTCATTTCTGCATTCCAAAAACCCAGTATCCTACCTGGCTCAATAGAATGAGATTGAGTTAAACCCACTCAATGAATACCAGGTGGAAGAATGCCTAGCATAAATGTTCGTCTCATTTCAGGTACCACATGATGACAGTACATAAAACAATCTGAGTTATTTAAAAGTTATGTAACTGATACAACTGAAGGACATAAGACATCTAGTATCAATAGTTTCACTGCTTACTTTTTCTACTTTGATAAGACAAATTTATGTGGACTAGGCTAGAATTTAATAAAAAGTATTATCTAAGTGACAATGGTAGTATTAGAGATATATAAAGTTTAAGAAAATCCACTAATTTGAAAACAGTGAATATAAGAAGCATTAGAATATTTTTGTCTATTACTCAAATCTACATGTTATCCAACAATACTTGAAAGTTTATAGACTTCATTTTTCTATTGATTGTGGCAAGCTGCTAAGGGGTAATATTTAATCAGTGATTTTGTGATTTTTAATTTTTATTAGCATGTTAAATTTATTATTACACATTAGGGAGTTGCTTAGTACTTTACACAAGTGATTGATAACCTATAAATCTCATAATAACACTACCAGTGGGTCCTACTATTACTTCTATTTTTTTAATGGGAAATAGAAACTTAGATTTAAGTGGTTCAAAGTCCACAACTCATAGTGGTAAAGCCAGGATTCAAACTCAAGCAGTCTCCAACATTATGCTATGCTCTAAGTGTGAAAATTGAAAAGGGGGAAAATTATATAAACTGTTATACCTCCCACCTTGCAACTTGCATTATAGACATTGTTATTTGCATTCATTTTAAATTCTAGCTAGGCCCTTAACTGGTGCAAAACAGGCTATTTTGTTGAACATTTCAACGATAAAATCATTATAGCTTAACAATGAGGGAATATTTCCCTTCACTTAAACAAACAATCCCACATCCAAAGGTGATCGAGAAGCTAGTATTTTCCACATTTCAAAAACACATTAATGTTTCATTTTGAGAGTTTGCTATTTTTCAGTTTAAATCAAGGATGCTTGAAAAACCTATTTCATTTTTCTTACTCATAGCATGAAACATACAGAAGTATTTAACACTAAATTTAATCTTTATGCAACAGGGATTCTAAAAGGCCTTTAAAATACATCATGGAGGACTTCCACTTACAGAACAGCAGTATGATGCACTCTGTAGTTTCACTCCCAAGAAAACAACCGCAATTAGTGAAAATTATTAAAACTAAGCAAGCAACCATTTAAAGTCTCTGTAAAACTACCCTATGGACATACAGCAAATGAAGAACATTTATTGAAGAAACTCTACCAAATCTCAGTAAAAACAGGGAAAGTCTGTGGCATTGAATCATGGTCTGCTCTCTTCCTATACCCGCTACATGTCAGAATGGAAGCTCCAATCTGGACAGGTGTGGCCAATAAAGTGGGGCTTACTATCTCCCCAGCTCCCAGTCAAGGAGTATGTTGTCTCCCTGAGAGCATCAGGCCACTAGCATTTGTCATGTCCTATAGCTTCATGTCACAGAGGCTAAATTCCCGGTGAGTGCAGTTGAGAGAATATGAGCTTCCTTCCTCCATGCAGACCCTACTCATAGGGCACAGGCTCTAGACCAGGTAAGGCATGCTGAGAATATTGGAGCTGGGCCCTGATTGCCCTCACCTCATCTTGTTCCTATAGCAAAAGTTCCATGCTGGGGAAGATAAGCTGAGAAGACCAGAGGCTGTAGACTCTGCTCAACACCTTGCTCATAAAGTAGGGGTGTGGCTTCAAGAGAAGCAGGGCACTGGCCTTGCCCCAGGGTTTGGAGCAAGGGCTCAGAGATTTTGCTCAGGGGAAATAGCAATCCATTAGAAAAGAGAGCTCCAAAGCATTCCTCAGAGGAATGGGCTTTATTTAAAACAGTATGGGGAAGTTCAAGCCTAAGAGTGCTCTCAAATACAATAGATATTTTGGTAGTAAGTAATGAAGAGCAACATGATAAACCATAGAATAGCTAGTTCATGAGATAACTAGGGAAAGATAGCTTAGAAGAGTATTCCTGAGGACAGAAAAACACTCACAGACTTTCTTCAAAAACTGCCTTGCAAAGGAATTTGAGTTCAACTAAATCAGAGTGTGGAGCAATTTTATACCTCAAGGTGTTATTAATAACAATAGAACGATCAGCAGGAAAATAATGGAGTCTAGTAACTTAGCGTAATACCAGCAAAGGAAGACAACTTAACAGGGCGATCAGAGGAACAGACAGCCAAAGACAGTCCTCCTGAAACCACTGTCATCCCAGGGTGGCTATGCACATGCCCAAAGCTGCCTCCCTCTGAGGAAGGACATTAGAGGCGACACATTGCCAGGAAAATACATTTTACTAAAATTGTCCAGTCAAGTCACAGAACAAATAAACAATAACAACAAAAACCATCTCCAGATTAGGGGGGATAAATAGTCAAAGTTGTTACAATATATTATCTACAATGTTTCATTTTCAACAAGAAAATTACAAGTCAGGCAAAGAAACAGTAAAGTGTGCCCCATACACAGGAAACAAAGCAGGCAACAGAAGCTGCCTGTAAGAGGGACCAGATGTCAGGTTTAATGTACATTCAAAGTAGCCATTCATTACAAACATATTCAAAACAATAAAGGAAACCGTATTTAAAGAAATGAAGGAAACTATGATGACAATGCTATATCAAATGGAGTTACTAATGCGGAGATAGAAATTATTTAAAAGAACCAAATGAAAATTCTGGAGTTAAAATTTATAACAACTAAAATAAAAAATTTTCTAGAGGGGCTCAGTACTAGACTTGAAATGGCAGAAGAAAGAATTGGAAAAATTGAAAAAAATGAATAAAGATTATGCAATCAGAAGAACAGAGAGAAAATCAGGTGAAGAAAAATCTGTAAATCCTCAAAGAAAGCTGGGACACCAATAAATACACAAACATGCATTTAATGTGAGTATTGTAAGGAGAGGACAGAAAGGGAGAAAGGATCAGAAAAAATATGGCTGAAAATTTCCCAAATTTGGCAAAAAACCATTAATCTCTACATCCAAGAAGCACAACAAACTCCAAGTATAATAAACACAAAGAGATCCACAAAGAGAGTAAAAAATGCTGAGAGCCAAATACAAAGAGAAAATCTTTATCTGAGTAAGAGAAAAACAATTCATTACTTACAAAGGAATTCCAACATTACAAACAGCTCACTTCTCAGCAGAAATAATGGAGATCAGAGACATTGGGATAGTATACTCAAAGTGATGAAAGAAAAAAACAACATTAAGTGAGAATCTTATACCCAGTAAAGCTATCTTTCAAAAATAAGGGTGAAGTAAAGACATTCCCAAACAAAAACTGAGAGCAAGTGACCATAAGCCAAATCCTCACCCAAAAAAAAAAAAAAAAAAAAAAAGGAGTACTGGTAAAGGTAATTATGTAATTATAAAAAAAATCTAAAGGCAAATTTTTTCTCCTATCTAAACTGATTTTGAAGGCAATTATATAAAACAACAGGTATGTAATTTTATTGTTGGGCCCAAAACATATACATTACGTGATATATTTGACAATAAGAACACAAGGAAAGTGAGTGGTAGCAAAGCTATACTGGCATAAGGAAATGACACCAGAGGGTAACTCATATCCTCAGGAAAAAATAATAAAGAGAATAAGAAATAGTAAATAAAAAGGTTACTATACCGAACACTATAAATATTTATTTGTTCTCTTTCCTTCTATTAACTTTTTAAAAATGCATCATGGATTTATTCTCTGGCATGAACCCCAGCTTCCCAACTTCTCTGATCTTTATAATACAGCTTCAGAAAGTAGAGTGTAAGAAAAGAGACAACTAATCAAATCACTGTAAAATAATAAAACAGGGACTTTGTGTGTCCCTTGAAGCATGATGTTATCCCCAAACTTATTTGGTCAGAAATTATTTCTTAGCAGAGGTTGTTAAAAGGAGCTATCTTATTCCTCCTAATATCTCCTTGTAATGACCATACTAGTAAAATATGTCTAGCATTATTTTCCACCTTGCAAGACAAGGAAGGAACAATCCAATTAGCAAGATTCAAGTCTGGTATTCATTGGTCTATGTTTCATGCCCGAGGAAATGTGTTTTCCTTCTCTCTGCCCTATTCTTGGGTATGAGATAAGGACTCTCCCTTGCAGCTGGTTGGGTTTATCTATGCCTTCCTGACACACTTATCCTTCCATGGATGGATCTCAAGGCATAGAATCAATGGGGCAGTGTGTAGGAGGTCAGATTGTCGCAGTAGGTTCAGTATTTCAGGGAAATATGCCCATACAATAACTTTCATGTTTACATAGGAAAAAATTAGGAATGCTGGAAATACCATTTCCAACTTCCTATTAAGATATACACATTACCGGGGGAAAAAAAGCACTGAATTTTAAAAATATGACACAGTCAGAGGCCAAAATTTAGGGGGGATTTTCATTATCTTAAGTATTTTGGAGGTTAAATTAAAGAAATATAATTCTGGACTATGCATATTTTGACCTCTGGACAGGAACTACCAGGATATTGTCAAGAGTATAAGGCTTCTTTAGCATTCGATATTGCACTAACCACAAATCAGGCATTTACTTCCTTGGTTCATTAGAAATACCACAGTCTTACCAATAGTTCTTGTTTTCTTTTCTTCCTTTGGCGTTTTTGTAGTAGCTTCTCACTTCCTACATCTATTCAGACATTATGAACCACAGATTAAAATATTAACACAGTTGGGGAACAAAAGTAGATAGATAACCATATTGCATGCTCAGATAGGTAGGCACTTCAGGAAAAGCAGAAATGTGTGTAGAGAAGAGTCTAGAACAGTGCATATGGAGGATGTAGATTTACATGTATAACACCTGTGTAGAAAGTAAGTACAGAGATTGGTAAAATGTTTATAATTATTGAAATTTTCAGATGAATATTCACTTATTCCCTATTTTTTATATGTTTGGAAATTTCCATGATAAAAGTTTAAGTTAAAAAAACATAAATACGGAATGCTTCTGATTTTTTAATATGGTTAGAGGATATGACAGTTTTATCTGCAGAAAATTCCACATCCATCAGGAAAGCAGTACTGGGTAAAAGCTGACTAGGCACTGGGAATGGGTTAGATTACATACATCAATCTCCACACATGAAGAAAAAAAGATAAGGTCTGTACATAAATGCTGGTACTAAACACTAAGTATACATAAGACTTTTCTAATTTAAGACTCAGTGAACAGAACAATAAGAAGTTGTTTGTAGAAATTTTCTGAATCGATATATATACACTAATCTTGAAGCTTAGAAAATGAATCTTTCCATTTTTTTCCACAGAAACCAGACAGAACTTTAGAAAATGTCCTGACCAGCCGTAAAATACTAAAATGCATGCACTTGAAAAAAGGAGCTGCAGTCAAAGGAATCATAGTAAGAGAATAGGCTAAAATGAAGGCAAATAATAAAAAAGAAGCTTCATTAAAATAATACAAGAGTACAGTGGTATGGTTTGGGTATTTGTCCTCTCTGAATCTCATGTTGAAATTTGATTCCCAATGTTGGAGGTAGGGCCTGGTGGGAGGTGATTGGGGGCGGATCCCTCATGAATGACTTGGTGCCATTCGGTAGTCAGTTTTCACTCTGTTAGTTCCCATGAGATCAGATTGTTAAAAAGAGCCTGGCACCTCTCTCTGCTCTCTCTCGCTTCCTTCGTTTCATCGTGTGATGTCTCTTCCCTGTTCCCCTTCACCATGAATGGAAGTTTCCTGAGGCTCTTACCAGAAGCAGATGCCAGAACCATGCTTCTTATACAGCCTGCAGAAGCATGAGCCAAATAAACCTCTTTTCTTTATAAATTACCCAGCCTCAGGTATTGTTTTATAGGAATGCAAATAGACTAAGACCTATAGTAACATCCAAAATGTAATAGATAAAGATACACAATAGAGTTGTAAAGAGAATTATACAACCCAAAATCAAATCAGTATGATTTTTTATTGTTTGAAATTTTATTACTTTTATTATTTCTTCACATTAAACACACCTCTAAGTACTGTTAATTATTACTTCAGGAAAATAAGCTCTACATATTCTGCTTTTAATTTTCATTGTGATATTCATATTCTAGAATCTCACCATCTCATAACTGACTCATTTGATGCAGCCATTTACCTGGTCTCAAACTTTACTGCTTATTTATATAATATCTTGCATTACTCTTTAACTGATTTATGATTATCATGGTATATAATTTTGCCAGAGCAAATTACATTCAATTATGACTTCATTATGACACTCTTCAGTGACACTTGGAAAAAAGGCCTTTTCAGCAAAATAGAATACAGGAATATCTGTTCTATGTCACTTTACAAGTTCACTCGAGGGTTATTTTATATAATATTCTAGGAGAATATACTTGTGTTTTACTTTGTACTTCTACTGGTATAGTAAAAAATATTCAAATTACCTATAATCAACCAGGTAAATGGAAGTTTTCTCTTGCACTTGAAATTCAGTTCCATATAATTGCCTCTAACTTACTCTAATGGAATGTCATTATCTCATCTGAAATATATTAATATCAATTAAATTTAAAAACATACACAATAAAGACTATGGAACTAGAATAATTTTCTTCTTACATCCCGTGTCCTTTGTATTCAGAATTTCTGATATTAAATATTTAAATTTCAAAAGGGGTCAATTTTTGAAACTGAAAAAGTTCTAGAACTTGGATGTATCTAAATGCATACTACTAGATTTATACACAGACTAATTTGATTAAATTTCTTTTATTAGTACACAATTTACCTTTAGCTTGGAAATGACAAATGAAGAAGTAGACTCACAGAATTACCAACAAAAAGCACTACAGTCTCTTATCAATTTTCCAAAAGCTAGTTTATAAATAAAATTTAAAATATATGAAATTATACAGTTTCTTCATTAGCAAAAATATATGTAGCTTAGCTATCTTCACTATATGACTTGTAATTGCAGAGAAATTCACTCATAACTTTAATCTTGTATATCATCAGACTCTACATCTGTTCAGTTTAGAACAAGCATGCTCATCAGAACAGGTGTTATGATTTCCAAATTGATTAGTAAAAACGCTTTATAGTCTGGAATAGTGTTTTATAGTTTGTAAATTACTTTAAGAATTATTGTTCAATTGTTTAGTTAGTATTAAACATTTGACTATTGTATTTGTTAAGTATTATATTCCAATAATAAAAATATGGTATTGATGGGTACAATGAAATATTTTGGGTTCATTTTCTTCAGATACTAAAATAAATCAATATTTATTAAAAGGCACTGCTCTAGTCAAACATTTCATATATTCATTATAAGGATTTGATATATTTAACCCCATTATAAAAATTTAGAACATACTCTATAATACATGGATAAGTCAGTCTTTTCCATTTTATCCTAAAGGAAAGTAACCTTATATAATACCTGTCTATTACAAATAGTTATTGTTTATAAATTACTACTATCAAAATCATTTTAACAGTAAAATTTAATATGAAAAATATACCTGAGAAGTATTGGAAATAGTACTGTATATCATTTTTATAGATCTTTATATTTAAAATATTTTAACATTTTGTAGTATATTATTTAATCCTCATGACAATCTGGAGTAATTATTAGAGGAGGTACAGATGGATTTGTTCAGAGTTAAAATTTAAGGTGTTTGAGGGGTAAAAATTCTGGGATATGACATTTCATATGTAATCATTGGATTGGATCTTGAAGATTTGGTAAAGCCCTCATGAATGGAATTAGTGCCCTTGTAAAATAGGCCTAGGTGAGCTCATTCACCTCTTCCACCATGTGAAGATGCAGTGAGAAGGTACCACTTATGAGAAAGCAAGCCCTCAGCAGACACCTCAACTGCCAGCACCTTAGACTTCCCAGCCTCTAAAACTGTGAGAAATAAATTTCTGTTGCTTATATAAGCCACCTAGTTAATGGTATTTTGTTATAGCACACAACACGGATGAGGCAGGAGGAAACTGCCAAGGAAATCTATAATGGCTGACCATATTGTTAAGGATCCAGATAAAGGTGATGATTATAATTTACAGGAATATCACTCTTCGTGGTTGTGAGTTTTTTTCTCTGCCATTAGTCAGCTGTGAGGGTCTAGGACTGGAAAAGTAGGTAAGTTTATTTGACTAGGGTGATAAGGGTAGGTTGATGTGAGGAGAAAAAAGGGCAATATTTTAGAAGATTTGTTTTCATGTAGTTGTCCAAATGGCAGAACATAATAAGAAAAGAAAAAGAACTTAAAGGTTACACCAGAAAGTTAGTAAACCACAGTAACAAGGAAGGGAAGAGATGACAAGAATTCAAAAAAGCAGAGCGGGTTCTTTGATGCTGATAAAAAAATGAATCAAATACTCAGTGAGTAAGCCACAGCTCCTCATGACATCTGAGATCAAGAAGGAATAATAGGGATGCCCATTATCAGATAGCTTCAAAAGACAATGCCCACCACCATTTCAAAGTTGAATATTTTGAAGTATTTCCTATTTATAAAGAATTGCCTTATCTAAACTTGCCTTCTTGTTACTCGTGCTGGCAGGTCCAAAGAATGGCTCATGTGTTATTTCTTTCAGTAAGTTTGGGAAACTAATTTTACTTCATATTAAGGAATGAAGCTCACGTGGAATTTGGTAAATTTAGACTTGAAAAGAACTTTCATTTTTTAATTTATTAAACATTTAATTATATATGCCCAAACTATTTATGTAGTTTATTTCCAACTTTTAAGTGTTTAGCATTTATTTGAGTTCTACAAAGTCTTGAATTGGTTTTCATATATTTACGATGTCAATTTGCTAGTCTACTTTCTTTAAATATAGAAATTTTACATTATATCCAGAGAATGGTATTAAAAAATGGCATATTTCTCCTCATGATGAAAAAAAGCAGTTTTAATAGTGATTAATCAAGATATTTCAAGGCATATTTGTATCATTTTTATCTTCACTTGCCTAATTAGTATACAGTAATAAAAAAGATGCTAGAATCCCTCAATTAGGTTCAAAGAATAAAATATTTTCAATGTTTTTTAAAGAAAAATATTATTCAAGTATTTGTATTATATATTTTATTGAAAAATTAAATTTAAAAAAACAAAAATGTTTTCATATTCTTAGATTCAAAACTTCAACCAGATTAAGTATTTTTAAAATAAGTTTAACTTAAATTGTTGTGTAGGTAGCCTTGGCATTGTACATGACATTTAAAAACTAGAATGATGTAACATCAGTCATGCAGACATATTTATTATGAAGACTCAAAAGTAAGCTATTATCTATCATCACTTTTTTTTTTAAAGAAAATGTATGTGCTGGGTAAAATTGATCGGATAAGAGAGATGGTTTTGTAGCTTTGTTCCAACTATTTCCAACAAAGTTCTAAAGTTGAAGAGAAAATTATTTTGCCCAAACACATTGGTTATATTTTTGCATGCTTCATGTCACCTATATGATTGGATTTTATATTGAAATCAGTGATAAATGTTCTTAAGTGATTAACAATGCATAAACTTTCTGATTTAAAAACCACATTGATTTAATTGACAGTTTAAAGTGTAACTGCTTGTGAATTTATTCCCAATTACTTCTGAAATATCGTCCTCCAATTCAAAGCAATTTGTCAAACATCTATAGAATTTCTCCAAAGGCACTGTACAGAAGTGAGAATAACAATGTAAGACCACTGGTCACGTCATCAAGTATTTCACTATCTAGGAGAGGAAAGAGCCAAGACATAATATTTCAAGGCAGAAAACACACAAGAACAGGCAAAAAAAGCTGAGAGCGCATACCTAAGGGTACAGACAATTCTTGACTTGAAGAATTGGGGCATCTGAGAAAACAATGAATTTTGAACAATGAGAAAGAAGAGAAAAAAGGGGAAGAAAGACTATCAGTAGCATATGCTGAATAAATATTACAGGACAGACTTGTAACAAGAATAAAAGTTATTTAAAAATGGATATTTCAAAGTTTCTTCCATTTCACTGACTTTTTTTTTTTTTACAGAAAAGAGTTCTTGGTTTTAGTGTCAGCTTCTGAATTTTATTATACAAAGTAAAACAAAACTATGTAGTGAGTGAAGCAGATACAACACTAAAGGAAATAAATAGGCTACATTTATTTACAACTAAAGTGTTGAGGAGGTAGAGTAAAAACAAATGTAAAGCAGTAACTGCAGAGTTTTGGGAAGGGTGAGGAGTTGTGGAAGACAGAGTGAGAGACTGACTTTTCAATATAGAGCACTGGGGGAGACACTAATGGTGGACGAGGATATTTAAGATGTTATATGAATTGTAAATAGTGCCCCCTTTCGCCTTGGTGTTTCATTGGGAGATACAGTAAACAATTTTGAAATACTTTTATTTACTTTTTGGATACCAGATTGTTTCCTTGAACGTGATACCATTCAAAGACTGGACCATATGAAACCTGGAGATTATTTGGGTTACACAAAGTTGGAGGGACTACAAAGGGGAGTGACAGAGAAAAGGCTGAAAATGTAGGTGTAGGTCAGACTGAATAACTTTGAATGCCATTTCAAGAAGCTGATATTCCACAGGCAAACGTTTCATCATTAGTCATATGACCAGATATATGTTAAAAAGGGAATTCAAGCAGTGGTGTGTAGGATACTATATAAGGGAGGCAAGGGAGGTAAATATTAGATATAAAAGGTAGTAGAGTCCAGATACATTTTCGGCATATATGCAACTGGTTATAGCAACAGGTAAGATTTAGTTGATGAGGGAGAGAGGTAAATAAAAATGACTATTTCAGACTCTCCAATAGAATGCAGTTCCTTATTTACAGCCAAATATTGAGAAGTTATTAGCCATAAATCTTTGCAAATATTACTCTTCAAATTGAACATTTGTCCAGTATCTCTTCCTCGATCACATTCAATATTTTATCATAAAGACAATAAAAATGTCACCTTATTTTATAGCCTTTCCCAGTATGAAACAAGAATGAAATTTTGCTTTTAAAACTGTAATTAAATAGGCATCTTAATTTTCATCAGTATTAGCACTTGGATATAGAAAAAAAAATTTTATATTGAAATCTTAAATCGGGACACAGATTTTAAAAATATTTATTCCAGTCTTTTAAAGTAGAAATAATAGCATGTAGGTGATCTATATGCCCCAACTCCTCATGTTCAAAATTCCTAACTGTAAAAAGATTAACACTTAGCTCATGTCAATCACAAAGACTGCACTGGTGCCATGAGTTAGAAATTATCTTCCCCTATTCTTTATTCATAAATCATTACTTTACATTCTTCCATGTATTCATTTGCTCATTCATTCAACAATCATTTAAGTGCTGATATTTGGCCCCATTGTGAGGTGTTAGTTATCAAGAAGTCATATGGCAGTGGAAAGACATATGAATAAACAAATGCAATTAATTATGCAGAAAAATTAGAAGATGGAATCATAAGCTTTGGTGTCCAGTTGAAGAGAGTCAATGGTGGGAAAAATAGGAGAGAATGAGGGAAAAGAGAATATTAGAAGATTCCCAGAATTATCAAGATTGAGAACTTCTTGAGTATAAGGGTCATATGCTGTATATCTTCTTATCTTTGAATATGTGTTTAAGAAACTCAGGAAGCACTTGGTAAACATTAGTTCAATGAATAAATCTCTACCTCTCACTAGGATATAAGCCTTTTGAACAGAGGAACTATGAATAAGTTTATAATCTTTCACTGTACCTAAGTATTTGCTAAATATGATAAGATAAATTTAATAACTAGTGGATTTTGGCATCCTCTTTCTTCAGTAGTTTAGTTTACTGCCAGGAGCTTTCAAAATGACTGAAGTCATATCCCCCTACTTCTTTTTTTGTTTTTTTTTTCGCGAACTGTCTCGTGATGTCCTTTGTACTTTATATTTTATAGTATTTATGTTTATAGATTGGTTTTCATAAATGGTTTATGCAAGCAAGATATTACCAATTTATAAAACAATAGATCAATGTACTTTATGTAACACACTGTGTATTGGACACACATAACATGATGTTTTCTAATTGCTTTATGGAATATTTCCCCTTAGTTTATGGCTATTCCTGGTCCCACACCTCTCTCTATTCACCTTCTCCAATCATTGAAAATCTACTGAATATATTGTGTAGAAATAAAACAAATAGATAAAATTTTTAAAAGTAACAGTGAAGCTTTTAAATAATTTTTAATTGGTAACATAGAGATAGACCAATAATTAAATCAGGTGAATTTATGAGCATCTGAAGTAAAGTAGGCCCACTGATATCAGGGGTGGGAGACAGACTCCCCCCAGCAGGCAGATAAGCCCCAGGGTCACTTTTCTCATATACACCAAAAATCCCTTCCTGCTTCTAATTAGAATAATTCTAATTGTCATGGATTACCTGATATTCTAGTTAAGCATTTACTTGGCTATTTTAAAATATGCTAATCAATTTGGGGAATTTGAGAATTTCCAATGATTAATCCATTGGAGTGAGAATTCTAACCAAAAATCTTCCTTTCATATCTAACTGATTAGCTAAATTGTGGACATGAATATTTTAATCATAAAATAGAAGGAAAGGGAGTTTTGTTCCCAGAGTACTTTGGTAGATAAAAATGGCATAGATCAGTAGAATTAGACAGTTGTGGCTAAAGACGTAAGAATCAGCCCTAAAAAATGTAACAGAATGACTTACTTTTGGTTGCCATGCTTACTAAAAATGTGTATATGTGTGTGTGCATTTCCATGAACTCAAAACATTACAGCTATAATAAAATGTGCAATGGTTCTTAACTACTCAAATTGCCAATTGCTTATTCATTTGCAACCCCCTATCAAGTCTATAATTACATTACTTCATCTGCCTCTCCATTTTTCCATTTAAACAACTAGACTTTAGTTTGAATGTGTAATTCTCTATTGAAGTATTGGAGTATTGGAAGTGTTCTAGTGTTTTTGCCTTTCAGATAAAATAACAACATTATCAACTGACATTTACTAAACCACTTCTAGGTTTCCACAAGCAAGGAACATTGTTAAGAACACACCATTTGATACTCAAGGGTACAGTATACTAAAATTGGGACTCAGCTAGACCTCTTTGCTTTGACCTGTTAGTTTTTTTAAATACCATGGATACTATTAGCGATAATAATTGTTCACATAACCCTTCCAAATCAACAAGTAAGTAAACTGAGAGTTAATTAAAAACCTTCACTGTATGGTAACTAGTGTGTTTTGATTTTGGTAGCTATTCTGATTAGAGACATCAGCTCATACTAAAAATACTACTAAATTATGCAAAGACTTTCCAACATCATTCTTTCAACAGGATAATAAAGTTTCTTTATGCTTGATCTTTCAGTTGAAATTCCGGAAGTTCATGTTGAAAAGCTTTATTGTCTTTTCCCGAAAAATATTTGTTCAGCAAGCTTCAGGTAATACTCCACTATTTTCTCAAAGACTTTTTTGGTTTTTTTGCTTTTTCACATTAAGCTCTATGAAAACTCTATATTTCTAGATATATATGAATTGAGTTGCCATTTATAGAAATGATAGTTTCTTTTATTCTGAACCTGTTTTGCTCCCATTTTATTTATTCTACATGTTTTCATATAGTAAAGGAATTGCAACAAACATTTTGGGTGTTGAGGAGGTTGAAAGGAAGTTTTAAACACACACAGAAAATTCTGTTGTCTTTGCAGTCAATACATAGTAGTTGTTCCACCTTTCTACAATGTAATACACAGCATAGTATCCAGGGTAAAATCTATTTTCCAAGATAAAATCTGCAGATTATAAACCAACCACAGAGAATAAGAAAAGTCAACTTAATCTCCATTAATGTAAACCAAAATGATGGTAGCCTTCCGTCACTGAGCTGCACAGTGAAAATTTCCCTGGAGAAATATTTTCATAAGCAAAGTTTCTGTTCTGTCCATGCTCTTCAAATAGTTCCTTGGCATGAACATTGATGGAAATATTTCACTTATCAAATCATTCATGGATACAATTTCTCTTATTCTACAGCACCCCAATTTAGGACTTGCCACAAGTCATATTCCAAGCCATAAGAGAGTAGAGCAAATCAAAAAAAATAAAGGAGCTATTGATTGTCTTTTTGACAGAGAACACATACTATGATTTGAAGAGAGTTACATTCTGTCTAGAAAGTGGAACAGCTGTGGGAAACATATGGAGCTGCTGTGGAAGAGAAGCTGCCTGGTTCGTGGAGTGAGACCCTAATCAAAGTGATTGATGCTGGATAAGATGCAGAAACTCAGCAAATTCTCTTCTGAGAAGAGATGCTCTGGAGATAAATACAAAATGCTCTAATGAATGGGACAGGCTGCAGTACCTGGAATGCCCCTAGGATAAATGTTAATTTTAATTGAATGTTATATTAGCCACTAATCACTTTTTTCTACTACTAAGTATAAAATGCAAGGAAAATGATTTTTAAGGTTACTATATTCAGAAATGTATATATGGAACCGCAATTCATAATGCTTTCATCGAAATACTCATTTCAATTACAGATGTGACCTTTTACCCAGGAATGGGTGTGAGTATATTTTCTTCCATATTTTGAACATTATTATTTTGGTCAGTTTTCATGGACAGAATATGCTTAATAGCCACATAAAGGAAGATAATAAGAAGCAACTTCTAAGTCCTGGTCATATATACAATGAACCTGAATATTGACTATATAATTTTATCAAAGCTAAATAGAGAACAGAATTTTGAGAATTATTAGGTAACATCAAGTGTTGATTCAAAGTGATTATTTAAAATATTTCTTTAGCTTCTGCTTCTACTCTTAGAAGCTAGCTCTGCTGATACTCTCCAACTGTGTACTTAAATCTAAGCCATTCTGAATGATCCATCCAGCTAGGACTTGCTTAATAAATGTAAATCAATCATAAAATTAGGCTAAAAAAACATGATCTGCTTCAAACTATCACAGTTCATTCCCAAGACTCTGGGTTAGCCACTTCATTAGATTATATTGCTACCCTTGCAGTCCATTAGTATGGATTATCAAAGACCAAAAGACATATATAAGCCCAGGAGACTTGAGTAAACTGCATTAGGTAAAAATAAGCTATAAATCAAAAGAGAAATGGATAAATGTGATATGTGAATTTCATGATGAGATCATCATTTTTATTTTAATCATTGGATCCTGAACAGATCTTAATAATGAGCCATCAATTTGCTTAGATATAATAACCAAGAAATAAAATGAGATTCCTTTGGCACTTTAATCGTCCTAATGTGCACATTGCTGCCAGGATAGAAATTACCCTGTGGGTGTGATTTTTGGAACTTCAATTAATGGTTCAAATCAGTAGGGTATAACTTCTCACACTAACATGGCTATTAATGTAAGTGGATCTTATTTGATTGAAAGAGTTAATGTGTTAATTTCATTTAATTTATTTTAAAAAACTGAAAAACAAAACTTTCTGCTCATATGTAAAGGAATTTGAAATGCTCTCATAGTCTCAAAAACAATGAATTATTTTTAAACTTCAGAATGGTTAAACTGTCATGACTACTAAGAAATTCTTCTTCTGTCTTAAAATGAATAACAAGTTCACAAATGAAGAGAAGGAAAATTATTTGGTAGAAGTAATATTGTGCATTCTATTAACAGTTGCTATAAATAGCTACTCCTCTGTTAATATCAGTGCCCAATATAACTCAAATAAATTTATAATAAACATTTATATTAGAGATTTAAACTAAATCAGCACCAATATCTCATTAATGTGAAGTGTTGTGGTAACTACAAGCTGTAGAAGAATGTACATGACAATGCACAAATCTTTTTTGTTAATAAATACATGTAACAAGAGGCCTCCCTTTCTACCACTCTGAGATTCAAGATCAACTCTAAATGAATCCAAATTTTCAATAATATTAATTATCCTCAGCTATGAGCTTGAAAATGTGTAAAAGAAATGATTCTAATTAGAGACTGACCAAAATTCCCTGTCTAATGAATTTACGCCCATATTAAAGCATCAGTTTTTACAGACTCTAGTATAGTACTAAACAAACTAAAGTTGTCAGTTAATAGCAAAGAATAACAAATAGTTTACCAAGAGTTTGTCTTCTGGATTAAAAAAAGGAAAAAGTCTAGGCCAAATGGCAATACAGAACATCAAATGATTCCTTAAGACAAAGTTCTTATTTATGTGAACTAAATTAACTCCTTGAAACACCTCAATTAATTACTCAAGTGAGTTTATTCTAATTTGCCCAAAGTGAATCATTTTATGATTAAATCTATCCTGAAATAGACATGAGAAGTCATATACATGCATCTAAATTAGAACATCAATTTAAGTTAAAAAGTCAATCTAATAGCATAATGATTTATAAGCCATGTATCGTGTTTATACAGAACAATGAATATTTATACTTAATGTATGCTTCATGTCAGTTTTGTTAATTTTTCTCATTTTAATCATGTAGACAACTTTATTCTACAAATTTTAGTTGTTTTGAGAAAAGGAAAAAAATATGAAAACTATTTTGCTGCTCAAAATGGACTAGGACATAGCTTTCTTTTCTCACTTGTCTAGGCCGTGTTTATTTCTTCTATTGAGTGAAATTACTATTTTTAGCATAGCAGAGTCAATAGTAAAATGTGAGAGAATGTCAGTATCAATCCAATATCATAAAATATGTTTTACAAGTTCTATTGATAGTATATTTGACAGTGATGATTGAAACAAAAATTAGAAACAAAGATACATTTTGAGTTCTAAGCTTTGCATTACATCCATGATAACGTGAACCATAGTCTTTGACAGAGAAAACATGTTATGGAAGCTATTTAGTTCTATGGGTAGTATTATAGGCCCTGATCTGGCCTATAGTTAGATTTTATAGATAAAACAAAACATTAAAATTATAAGTAAAATAACCGAAAAAAGTACACTGAGGGGAATGCCCAATAAGAAAAATAAATACATATTATATTTATAGGAAAACAAAAATGAGGAATAGTAAATTCTGTAGTTTCTCAAATGCTGTATGAGTTAAACTAATTCCCCCCTATAACATTAAATATTTAAGCAACTGGAAAACATTTTCAAAGACTAGATATTATATATGTGTAAACATAAACCATTGTACACACCATTGAAGATC
Organism: Avahi laniger; assembly: GCA_963575035.1. Classification (NCBI taxonomy): domain Eukaryota; kingdom Metazoa; phylum Chordata; class Mammalia; order Primates; family Indriidae; genus Avahi; species Avahi laniger. The sequence goes on along the minus strand of CAUYSK010103713.1, from coordinate 6,338 downwards.
AGTCTATACATGTATTTGGCCTACTCCAATTTAATAACAGTCTGCCTTTAAACTATATCAATTCATTCAATCATTCATGTATTTATTGATGTTCTATTATGTGCCATGTACTTTTCTATATTTTGGAGATAAAGCAATGAAAGAAGCAGATACAATCTTGCTCTCGTGGAGTTCATATTCTAATGGGGAAAGACAGAAAGTAAAATATGTTAGGTGTGTTAAAAAATTAATTGGAAAGCCATTAGGCTGAGATGGCTCTGATGCCTTGGGTTCTATATAAGCAAACCAAAACCCAATTCAGTATAAACATAAAGCTTACTCGGTCAAAAACTGCCAACTAACCTCTAACTAGAGGCTGTCTGCTTTAATTAATCAAATATTTCCTTTGTCTTGCTTCCATGAATACTTTATAAAAAGTTTTCTCCTAACACCTCCTCATTTTTATTTTAAAATATTAAGGGGGCACAAATGTTTTTGATATTCACCTTGAGTCAGGGCTATAAAGGTGCCCATCATCTAAATAGTGTTCATTATACCTGTTAGGTAGATTTTCACCCATCCCCTCCCTCTGCTTTCCCCACTGCTTGATTTCCACTGAGTTTTACTTCCTTCTGTGTATTTGTGTTCCCATCGGTTAGTTCCAATTTATTAGCAAGTACATGTGGTGTTTATTTTTCCATTCTTGAGATACTTTGCTTAGAATAATGGTCTCCAGTTGCTGCCAAATTGCTACAAAAGGCATTAATTCAACCTTTTTTTATGACCGAGTACTACTCCACAATATACACATACCACATTTTGTTAATCCACTCATGTATTTATGTGCACTTGGTTTGATTCAACAACTTTGCAACTGTGAATTGTGCTGCAATAAACATTCGAGTGCAGGTGTCTTTTTGAATATAATGACTTCTTTTCCTTTGGGTAGATACTCAGTAGTGGAATTATTGGATCCAATGGTGAGTCTACTTTAAGTTCCTTGAGAAATCTCCATACTGTTTTCCATAGAGGGTGTACTAATTTACAGTCCCGCAAACAAGTGTACAAGCATTCCTTTCTCTCTGCATCCACACGAGCATCTATTGTTTTTGGACTTTTTAATAAAAGCCATTCTAACATGAATAAGATGATATTTCATTGTGGTTCTAATTTGCAGTTCCCTGATGATTGGTGACATTGAACAATCGTTCATATGTCTGTTGGCCACTTATCTATCTTCTTTTGAAAAACTTCTGTTCATGTCTTTTGCCCACTTTTTAATGGGACTGTTTGCTTTTTTCTTGATTATTTGAGTTCTTTGTAGATTCTGGATTTTATCCCTTTATCAGATGTGTAGATTGTGAATATTTTCTCTCAATCAGGAGGTTGTCTATTTATTCTGTTGATTATTTTCATAGCTGTGCAGAAGCGTTTTAGTTTAATCAAGGCCCAATTATTTATTTTTGTTGCTGCTGTAATTGCCATTGGAGTCTTAGTCATAAATTTCTTTACCTAAACCTATGCCTAGAAGAGTTTTTCCTACATTTTCTTTTAGGATTCTTATGGTTTCATGCCTTACGTTTAAGTCTTTTATCTGCCTTGAATTAATTTTTGTGAGTGGAGAAAGACAGGGTCCTGTTGCATTTTTCTGCATGTGGCTATCCAAATTTCCCAGCACGATTTATTGAATAGGGCTTCTTTTCCCCAGTGTGCATTGTTGTCTGCATTGTCAAAGATCATTTGGCTGTAGGTAGATGGTTTTATATCTGAGTTCTCTATTCTGTTCCATGTCTCTATGATCTATGTCTCTATTTTTGTACCAATACCAGGCTGTTATGGTTACTATAGCCTTGTTGTTCAGTTTGAAATGTGGTAATGTGATTCTTCTAGCTTTCTTATTTCACTTAGGATTGCTTCGGCAATTAAGGCTTTTTTTCTGTTTCCAAATGAAGTATAGAATTATTTTTTCTACATCTGTGAAATATGTTGTTGGTATTTTGATGGGGATTGCATTGAACCTGTAAATCATTTGGGTAGTATGGATATTTTAAGAATGTTGATTCTACCAATCCATGAGCAGGATATGTTTCTCGATTTGTTTGTGTCATCGGAAGTTTCTTCCCTCAGTAATTCGTAGTTCTCCTTGTAGAGAGCTCTTTTCTTCTTGGTTAAGTATATTCCTAGGTATTTTATTTATTTATTTTTGTAGCTATTGTGAATGGCATTGGGGCTTTGATATGACTCTCAGTTTGACTGTTATTGGTATATGAACATGCTACTGCTTTCTGTACAGTGATTTTGAGACTTTGCTGAACTTATGTATCACTTCCAGGAGTCTCTTGGTGGAGTCTTTGGTGTTTTCTAGATATAAAATTATATCATCAGCAAAAAGTGATGTATAATTATTTTAGGCCCAATAATCATTTTAGAAGCAGATTTTTCAGTTTCCATGACTCTGTGTAGAATTGAGTGTTACTCTTGGAATTGACTTCTAGTTTAAATTCACCATGGTGTTAGAAGGTACATGACATGATTTTGATTTTTTTAAATTTGTTAAGACATGTTTTATGGTCTAAGATGTGATCAATCTTGGAGAATGTCCATTGTGCTGATGAGAAGAATGTATATTCAGTAGTTTGGGGGTAGAATTTTCTGTAAATATCTGTTAGGTCCATTTGTTCTAGGGTCCCAATTAATTCCAGTGTTTCTTTATTTTTTGCTTTGATGATATGTCCGACTCTGATAGTGGGGTGTTGAAGTCTTCAGCAAGTACAATGTTATTATTTATTTCCTTGCTTAGCTCTAGTAGAATTTGTGTTATGTATCTGTTTTATGTTAGGTGCATATATATTTAGGATTGCTATGTCTTCTTGTTGAATTGCTCCCTTTACCATTATGAAATATCTATCTCTGTCTTTGTTTACCATTGCTGATTTAAAGTCAATTTTATCTCACATGATAATGGCTACACCTGCTTCTCTTTTGGTTTCCATTTGCATGTAATATTTTATTTCATGCATTTTCATTGAGCCTGTGTGCTTCTTTGTGGTTTATATGTGTCTCAAGGAGATAGCAGATAGTTATGTTTTTCATCCATGCAGCCAGTCTGCGTCTTTTGAGTGGCACATTGAAACCATTAATGTTATGGGATAGAATTGATGTGTGAGATGCTGTTCTGTTCATCATGTTGTGTAGTACCTTATAGCTTTTTTTCCCTTCCTGCATTTCTGAGTATTTCCTACAGGGCAGGTCTAGTCAAGGCATATTCCCTCAGTGTTTTCTCATCTGGAAAAGACTCAATTTCTCCATCAATTGTCAAACTTAGTTTTGCAGGATAAAAAATTCTAGGCTGGCAGTTGTTTTGTTTAAGAAGATTGAATATAGGACTCACTCCCTTCTAGCTTGTAGGGCTTCCACTGAGAAGTCTGCTTTTAGCCTGAAGGGTTTTCCCTCATAGGTTAGTTGTTACTTATGTCTAGCTGCTTGTAGAATTTTCTCCTTCATTTTGACTTTGGCCAGGTTGATTACTATGTGTCCTGAACATGTCCTATTTGCAATGAATCTTCCTGGAATTTGATGACCATCCTGCATCTACATATCTGGATCTCTGATGACACCGGGGAAGTTTTCCTCAATAATTCCCTCAGGTAGAGTTTCCATAGTTTTAACTTTTTCTTCTTCTCCCTTGGGGATACCTATAATTAGCATGTTAGTTTGCTTCACATAGTCCCATATCTATCTAAGTGTTTGTTCCACCATTCTTGTTCTCTTCTCTGCCTCTTTAAATGACTTGGTTAGCTCAAGAGCCTTGTCTTTAAGCTCAGAGATTCTTTTCTTTCCATGGTTTAGTCTGTTGCTGATGCTTTCTGCTGTGTTTTGAAATTCCCTAAATGACTCTTCCATTTCTTTGAGTTATATCATATCTTTCCTTATGTTATCTAGCTCTTTGGTGACTTTTCTCTTAATTTCCTGAAATTTTGGGGTCTTTTTTGTTGGTTTTCAGCTTTCCCTTCAATTTCCTTCATCTTATTTGCCATCCATATTCTGAATTCCATTTCTGTCATTTCAATAATTTCCTTTTAGTTTGGGTTAACTACTATTGCTTCATTGTGATCCCTTTGGGGTGTCAATCTGTCCATGTTGCTAGGGTTCTTTTGCTTGTTTCTTCTCATCTGAAACCTCTTTTCTCAAATCAGAGGGAATAGGTTTGCAGGGCATCTGTTCTTTGCTGGGAACTCTCCCGCTTAGTTAGAAGATAGGGAGGTCCCTAAATGGTGCTTTTTGTCCCCTACTCTGGAATGTTGATGTGGCTAGGGAGGGGCATGTACACTAGAAACCTGTAATGTAGCTATTCTAATTTGATCTGCTCACTTGTGATTGTCTCCTTTCAAGCTTGTGCAGGATGCTGTTTGTGCTGGGTGTTGGGCTGTTCATAAGATAGTCGTAGGATGTTCGAGGCGGGACCTGGGAAAGACCCTCTTCACTGAGGCTGGTGCTGTGGGGATTGCTCTGCCTGGGGTCTCCCTGCAGAGATGACAGTGGCAGCTGGGTGAGGCTATCTAGGCAGTAACCGTGGCTTCCCAAGCTGTGGGTGTTTGCCACAGGTCCCAGTGTACTGGTGGCTTGAGGCTTGAGGCTTGGTGGGGGGCTGTCAATGACAGGGCATTGGACTTTGGAACAGTTCTACCAGCCCTGCAGCAGTTATAGAGGATCTGGCATAGGGTCTTGAGGCCCAGGTGCAGTGCTGAAATCTCGAGGGTGATGTCAGGGGCCTGACAGGAGATCTGGAGGTACAGAGGTGGAGACTCAGGCTCTGGCATAAGAGCCTCAGAGCTAGAACTGGAGGGAACAACAATCAGGGCTTCTGAGCAGGATCTCAGAGCTAGAAGCAGGGCCATATGGGTGGCAGGGCTGATCTGACTTGGAGGGCAGGGTCAGGGCTGATAATACAGCAGGCTGTTGGGAACTGCAGGGCCAAGTAAGGGCTGAGCAGCTGGCAGACTATTCCATAGGATCAGGGACCACACAGATGCCAAGTCGGTTCCAGAGGCCCAGGGACGGTGGAGTTCTTCCCATACCCCCCAGGACCTACTGAAACAGTCACCCAAAGCTTCCCAGGTCAGAGTCCATAGCACCCTAGTCAATTCCTCTACTCAGACTCCATTGTGCTGTTGGGGAGGGGTGCTTGGTTTTCAGTGTTTAGAGAGGCCTCTGGTTGTTCTACTTCCCCAACACAGTGGGGCAATGTGGAGGTCACAATCACAAAGCTGATTCCCATGACAACCTGGTGCCCTGCACCCAAGAGCTCAGGATGGCTTTAGCTGTTCAATCTCTGCACAGACTCCCAGATGGTCCTCAATCTGTGACGGTGGAAAGAGTCTTCTCACAACTTGGCTGCAATGCCTGCAGGGTGGGCACAGTGCCCCGGAGCTCTATCCCGCTATTCCCCCCCACATGTGCTTTGATATTATCAGATGTATCATCCCATCACTTCCTTTTTTCCCACGGAGAGTCCTGCATTACTTCTCTGTGGTTTCACAATGTTCCTTTCGAGTGTAGCTGTCTGTAGGTAGGCACCTGCTTCCTATTTACTTCTCTTTTCTTGGGAGCTGCAGGTTGATGGGCTGCTTCTAATCGACCATTTTTCCCCTCCTGGGGTCTTCTCCCCTAACATCTCCTTGGTGGAGCCCACACAGCTTGTGATTTGGTTCCGCCCAACTCATGAATCTCTGTCTGCTCAAATAAACTTTATAATCTTAATGAGCATAACTTGATGTTTTAACCAGTGTTAGTAAGGGATGTGGAGACAAATAAGTAAGAAAAGGGTAGAGAGTGAGGGGTAGGTGGGAGGTGGGGGTGTTTGGTTTGGGGTAATCAAGAAGGGCCTCTCTAATGGGGTGATACAAGAACAGAGACCCTAAATGAAGTGAGGGAGCAAACTTTAAAAACGGTTGGAGAAGAACACTTTAGAAAGAGGGAACAGGCCAGTTGCTGTGGCTCATGCCTATTATCCTAGCACTCTGGGAGGCTGAGGTGGGAGGATCACTTCAGCTCAGGAGTTCAAGACCAGCCTGAGCAAGAGCAAGAGCAAGACCCCATCTCTACTAAAAACAGAAAAATTAGCCGGGTGTGGTTAACACACGCCTATAGTCCCAGCTACTCGGGAGGCTGAGGCAGGAGGATCGCTTGAGACCAGGAGTTTGAGGTTGCTGTGAGCTAGGCTGACACCAAGGCACTCTGCTCACGGCAACGGAGTGATACTATGTCTCAAAAAAAAAAAAAAAGAAAAAAAAGAAAAGAAAGAGGGAACAGTAAGTTCAAAACTTCTGAGTAGGAGAGCAATGGTGTATTTACGCACA
>CAUYSK010103708.1:0-41816 GCA_963575035.1 Avahi laniger | reverse complement strand
TCATCTCTACTTTTTTTCCAACTTTTTTAATGGTACTTATTTCAAAAGGTTTTAAAAGTTTATGTCTTTATCTTTACTGAGCCTATTCAAAGACTTCAGGAAAAGGTAAAGATGTTTTATATTTGGGTTTTAGACCTTTTTAAAATTTTAAATATCTTTATTTTAAAGTTCAATTAAGTTCAATAGTTGTTTCACAGAAATAAGCAAAAGCTAGCAATTTATACAGATAGCTGAGTTCCAGATAGTACAAATTCCATATTTCTTTAGGTTTCTCTACTTGGGCAGTAATGATGTGGACGGGTGATGCTCTGCGGGGGCACCCCGTGTGCTCAAGGGTGTGCGGCAGCGTCCCAGGCCTCTACCACTCGGTGCCACTGGCACCCTTCAGATACGGCGACAAAAATCTCCCCAGACATTGCCCAGTGTCCCTGGTGGGGCAGGGGAAGGTGGAAGTCCCCTGGCTGGGAATCTTTGCTTCCAGTGTCCAAGAAGACAGCCCCATGTCCTTGCCCTCGAGCTCCCATGTCGAGCAAGCATCAGCTAGCTGCATCTGTGGTTTTTAGGTCAGTATGCTTATTGGAAACTTACCTCGAGGAATGGAGATTTGCCAAAATAATCTTGGCTGTTTGTCCCACAACATGTATGTGCATAGCCATTTCATCATTTTATTAAAATCTAACAGAAAACCCTGTATCTAAAACACAGAGTATGAAATTCCCAATGTCTTCCGTCTGAATGGCACGTACTAGCTGCTCCTGTGTGAGTCTCTAGTGGCTGCTGTATTAGAGTATCACAAACTGGGGGGCTTCAAACAACGTAAATTTATTCTCTTGGTTCTGGAGGCTGAAAGTCTGAAGTCACGGCCTCTGTAGGGCTGCGCTCCCTGTGGCGGCTCCAGAGGAGGACCCTTCCTGTCCTTTCAGCTCCTAGTGTTCCTCGGTTTGTGACTAGAGCACTCCACTCCCTGCCTCTGTCCTCACACGGCCCCTCTTCTTCCAGCTCTCCCAGGACACATGGCATGCAGTTTAAGGCCTTGATACCCTTAACTCCATTACATCTGCCCTATTTCCAAATAGGGTCCGTTCTCCAATCCTGGGACTGGGACTGAGACAGTCATTGCTGGAGAACACGGTTTAACCCACAGCCACCACAGTGTGCCCTTGGGGCATTTGAACACATTTATTTGGCTTTTTGTGAGATCGTAGCAGTCACTGTTGGCTTTCTGTGGCTTTGCACAGATTCGGGACCCAAAGACCCTCCTTCCCATGCCAGGGGTGATGGTCGGCGACATGGGGAAGAAACTCGGGCAGAACGGACTGGATAACGGGTGAGTGACACCGCGCAGCACTGAGGTTCCCGCAAGCACATACGCTGCTGCCATTCCTGGGGTCCCACTGGCCCGTCAGTGCTGTCACCTGCCGGCAGACTCAGGGTAGGGACCAGACCTGACCCTGCGCAGGCTGCACTGTGTCCTGCTGGAGCTACACCCAGCAACTTTGCCCGGCCGGTGGTGGCTCCTATTCCCACATGGGGCCCAGGCCCTTGTGCTGGTGGGGCCTCCATGTAAGGACTGCATCAGTGTCCCAAGCTGGGACTCGGCCTCGGCACCTGTCCACACTGAGCTTGAGGGACCCATGTCCGTAGTGACTGCCTTTGCTTGCCCCTCCCCCAGCACTTGGAGGAGAGCGTTCCCTGGCTCTTTTGCCCATCAGTCCACAGCTGCCTCCCTAGCACCGCGCTCTGTGGCAGGAGACCTGCGTGTGTTAGGCCACAGGTACTCATGTGAGTTTGCTCTTGAGGTGAGGCAGGGCCTGTGGGCCCCGGGATCGTCTTGAAGGGGCTAGGCCAGGGGCTCTAGGAAGATTTAGACCTCTTGATCATCAGCAGCACAAGCTTTGGGATCAGATCTGGATTTGGCAATTTGTATAATCTTGACCAACTTTCTGCAGAGTGGGCACAACAACAGTGGTCCCTGTGCCAGGCCCTTCCAGGATGTTCTTCCTGGCCTTTGGGTGTGCACGTGGAACTCAACACACGTTTCCCAGGAAACCTGGCCCTGCAGGGTTTAGGCTTCTCTGTGCCCATGAGATAATTTCCGACTAAGTAGGAAGCAAAGCCGGGGTGTTCCTGAGTCTGGTGTCCTGTGTTATGTCCCTAGAATGTTGTAGACTTGCTGCTGGAAAACTGAGGATGCCTGCTTCAGTGGGTGGCACTGACTGGCCGTTGTCAACGGAAAAAAGACCAAACTCTGTAAAATAATTTTAAAGAGATTTACTCTGAGCCAAATTTAAGGACCATGACCCAGAGCCACGCCCAAGAGGGCTTGAGCAAGTGGCCTCGCTGTGATTGGGTCACAGTTTGGTTTTATACATTTTAGGGAGATGGGTTACACGTAAAGTCATAAATCAATACGTGGGAGGCATACATTGGTTTGGCCCAAAAAAGTGGGCCATCTCGAAGAGGGGAATACGGCTTACAGGTTATAAGGTGGGTTTAAAAATTCTTTGGCTTGTGATTGGTTAAAGACATGGAGCTTTGTCTAAAGTCTTGGAATGTTTTAACATAGGAGCTATTTATTAGAGATAAGTCACCGGATTCTTATTAGAGATAAGCCACCAGACATAGATCTGTTGTGTAACTTGAGGACCTGCGAGTTTGTCTTGCATCGCTTAGGCCTGTTAATGGGTTACAAAGGATGTTCCCAAGAAGGGAGGGGGGCATGATAAGGCATGTCTGACCTCCTTCCTCTTGGCAGGCAATTTAGTTTTAGGATATTCCTTTGGCCACGAGGGGGTCCATTTAGTCAGTTGGCGGGGGGTGAGCCTTAAAATTTTATTTTAGTTCACACCGTCATGCCTGGGTTCTCAGGCATAAAGGAGGAGATTGGTCATCTCTAGAGAGAGGAGCTTGGCCAAGTGGCTTCCAAAGACCCCACCGTGGAGAAATCTCTTAATCCGTCCCTCCTAAGAAGTCGGGGTGGTGGGGGTGTTACCGAAAGCTCGGCACTTGTCCCTGAGGCCGAATCAGAAGAATGAGGACCAGTGGTTTGAGGAGGAAGGAAAGGGACATTTTTTACTTTGCCAGCAAAGGAGGAGGATGATGGAGACTGCTGTCTGAAATGCCATCATCCTCATAATAAGCAAAATACAGAGCTTTTAAAGGGTGAGTTCTCAGCTTCAGGCAACTACCGTTCAGTACAGTTGATGATTCTGATCATCCCATCTCTGCACAAGATAATCCCCTGACCTACAGCTAGGACCTCCCTTTACCAGGCAGGTGCTGGGCAATCTGCTGTAGCACCAATAGCAAAAGACTTACCTGCCCCTCCCAGCTACTGGCCTGAGGCAGGGATGCAGGTTTTAGTTCTCAAAAACGAGTGGAGGACTCCTTAAGAAGACAGAAAATATTTTTGCATTTTTTTTTCAAGCCATTCCTTTTGTTACAGGGGGGTGTCTCAAAACTCTACTTGGGCCTTTAAAACAGGTAGGGCCCAGACTACACCAGAGAGGGCTACAATCCTTTGATTTTTACTCAGTGTCAGCTTGAGAAGAAAGTAAAAGGATGTTTAAAAGCAAAACAAGACACGCATGCACAAAACCCACCTAACAAACGCCTACCTTGCAGAATTCTGAACTTCTCACTTTCTGGCTTATACTAGGAATCTACTAGTTAATCTTAGAGACAGCAGGAAGGAGGAAGACCACCCCAACCTAGAGCTGGAAACTCCTTTACATTTTTGTCTTATTTTGTTTTGTTTTTGAGACAGAGTCTTGCTCTGTCGCCCAGGCTACAGTGTGGTGGTGTCATCATGGCTCACAGCAGCCTCAAACACCAGGGCTCAAGCGATCCTCCTGCCTCAGCCTCCTGAGGAGGTGGGACTACAGGCATGTGTCATCACACCAGGCTAATTTTTCTATTTTTAGTAGAGACGGGGTCTTGCTCTTACTCAGGCTGGTCTTGAACGCCTGACCTCAAGTGATCCTCCCACCCCAGCCTCCCAGAGTGCTAGCATTACAGGCGTGAGCCTCCGTACCCAGCCTGGAAACTCCTTTAAATCACTCCTTTCTCAGGGTATGTGGGAGGCCTTTGGCATGGGTGGTGCCCGTGTGGCACCTGTGGAGGTTCACTATTCTGGCCCTTTCTCCTCAGGGTGGAGGGAAGGCCCCCAGCAATCCACTGGAGGGAGTGACATGATTTGGCCTGTTTGAGAAAGATAACTCTGGCCTCAGGGTGAGAAGCCTCAAGCTCATCCGTGAATGGGATGTGGGAGGGACTATCTTGCTCTGGGTTTTGAAAACTAATATCTTTTCGTTAGGTCTGTGTGTTCCAATTTGGAGCTCAGAAAACACGTGCATTGTCACTCTGCCCACTGAAGGGCTCTGTATGTGCACGTGAGGCCTGGCGGATGCGTTCTCCTTGGGCGCATGGTAGTAAATTGTCACACGCAGTGGGTGACATCAGGTTTGATAAAGGATCTCTGCTCACTGTTCACTCCATTTAACAAATTTGAATCCTTAACATTATTTAGAACATCACAGAAACAGAAAAACTCTGCACTTGGTTCCCCTAAAATAGACTCATATTTCTGGAGATTGGATACACGTCTCTTACTGGGGCGATATTTCAAGGAGCATTAAATCAAGCCACTTTACAATAACACATCACATCGATACGGTAAAGGCTCTTCTAAAACCCAGGAATGCCAGTCACCCCTGCTATGGCCGTGGGCACCATGTCGACAGCCAAAGGAAGCAGTTTCTGCTCCACCAGATCAAAGTCCTGGCCCCGCAAAGCCTTCCCTCCGTGTCTTTTGCACACTCAGTGGCAGGAGACAACGGATATTGGAAGCAACCTTACTTGACCCCTGAGCCTTTGCAGGCCTAGTGACTTGCTGGGGTGTCAGCCAGCAGGTGCGATGCAGGGTGCTTCCTCCCACCTCCTGCACAGAAACCGGCTCCTCCTGCGCCCAGCAGGGGGCGCGCGGTGCTGCAGTGCTGCCGTGATTTGAGAACCGGCTCAAGTCCCCAAGGGGTTTCTCTGCGCAATTCAACCTGCATACTCTGCGCAGTTCAGCCTGCATTCTCTGTGCTAATTTAAAGATCAGTGTCATAATTTAGTGATTTTTTTTTATTAATACTAATGTCAAGATCATCTGAGAAAAGTGGTAACAATTTGCAGGTTAGATTTTGTCACTTTACAAGAATTTCCAAGTATGTTGGATGACTGCTTAGAAATTGGAAATAAACATAAATTCTGTAGATTAATTTTAGCCAAATAACTCTGAAAGAAAAATAACAAAGATCTTTTCAAGTGATATTTTCAGCCATACCCTTAAGGTGAGCCACAGGTACTTTTCCACGTGGTTCCTCTGAGGTGTGGCAGGCATCTGGGCCTGGGACCCGTCCTGAAGTAGCTGGAAGCCCCTTAGGCTGGACGGCCTGTGCAGTGGAGCTGGGCCGGGGCCCTGGGAGGCCCCAGGGGAGGAAGGAAACGGCTGGAACACGGACGGGGAGGCCCAGCAAGGAGGGCACATGCAGGGCCCGCAGCTCCAGGGCGGTGGGTCTTCTGCACCACACACAGTCCTCCCGTGCTGCACACATGTCCCTGTACGGTATCCACACCCTGTGCCACGCACACACATGCCCCACGACACACACACCTGCCCAGTGCTGCACACACGTGTTCCATGACACACATGTCCTGTGACACACACGCGTGGTACTCCACAGACGTCCTCCTGTCTGCTGGGGACGCTGGATTCTGGTGTGCAGGTCATCCCACCAGTTGGCCACATCTGACTGATTCTGGAACTGCTTTTGTGGAACAGAAGTGATCAAGAGAGAATGTGTGGAATTTCGCTTTCCGTTAAACTCGAGGGAATACTTTTGTGAGGATAAATATATTCAGATTTGTTCCATCTCTGTGTGGCGAGAACGGGTGAAGATTTTCCACTCCTTAAAAAGGGCACTTTCTGTTACAGAATCACACTTGGAAAAGCATTCCTCAGCTTTCAAATAACAGGCGGGAACACATGGGGCTGTTGGCACTGAGGCCAGGTTTTCCTACAAAGTGGGCGTGCTGAGTGTGCATCTGTGCGGCTGTGACATGGGCGCGGCTGCCACCCACACAGACACCTGCGGCGGCAGCGTGTGCCAGTCAGGCCAGCTTGGGGGCTCGAGCTGGGGGAGCTGCTGGGGAGCGGGTCTCTGCTGGCCTGCACTTTGTGCAGGGGCAGCTGCAGGGCCTGCTGGCCTGGAATCTCTTCTCACCAGATCTCCTGGATGTCCCCTGAGGAATTTGGGAGGGGCTCCCCAGCCCCATCCTGCACCAAGCTAGGGTCCTTGCCCTTCCCTGGGTGTGCTGGCAGGTGCAGTCCCCAGGACTCGGGTCAAGGGATGGCACCAGCACTTCAGATGATGTTATAAAAAGGCTAATAAGCCCAGGAAACTGCTGACAGGGAGTGGGCTCATCGAGGAACAATGACGGTTGAGGGTTGCCACAGAACGGGGCCCCCTCTGGGTACCCTGGGGCCCACTGTGTACCTATCGCAGGGTGGGGTGGAGATCGTGATGGCTCCCGGGGAGGCGGCCAGTTAGGTTGCACTCCGAGGCCACCTGGGTGTTGACAGTGACATGCAGGCTGTGCCTGGAGGTCAGCAGAGAGCCCTGCTGGGTTGAGGCATCACAGGCAGACGGGACCAGGCTGTGGCTGCCGGAGGCAGTGCTGTCAGAGGAGCAGCTGAGCTCAGGTTGGGAGGCCTCATGCTTTATTCTGTGGGTTTGGATTCCTAAGGTCACAGGGATCAATCGAACAGCCTCATGGGGAGTGAGGCTATTCCGGTGTCTGCTTGGAGAAGTTTCTGCTCCCAAGTGGAGGGCAGGCTGACGCGGTGGCGTCCAGAAAGAGCCAGTGAATCAGACAGGAGGAGATGGGGGCTGAGTGGGGGCTGGGGATAGGTACAGCTGGGGATGGAGGGGAAGGGAATTGACAGCACAGCAGAGCTGACGGCCTGGTGTGGTTGGGGGTGACCCCGATGGGGACCCACGTGCTGGGGTTAGGGAGCAGCAGCTCGGGGGAGGATGCACTCTCCTCTCTTGCAGTGGGTCCTCCCGCCCTGCACATACAGTGGTTCTTTGCACATAGTGTTTTCTGTGGTTTAGTAAAAGAATATTCTCAGAGGTATGGCAAGTGATCTCAGTAATCAGTAAGTTGCTATGGGAACTATTGATATTTTTACATTTGTTTGGATTTTTTTTTTGCACGGTTTATGTAATATCCATAAGTTTGCATAGATTGTTCCCCAGACTGTTGTGAAATAGGTTTTCTTGACCTGACAACCATAAAAAAATAGATTATTAATACATCATGGTCCCTGATGTGTATATAATCCTATTCTTGGCGGTTCAAAAGAAATGAATTTGCTTGAGTCTCAGCACTCATGCCAGAACACAGTCCTTTTGTTTGACTTGAGAGCCTTAAACCTTTAGCCGAGCGTGGTGGTGGTGCCTGCAGTCCCAGCTTATCAGGGAGGCTGAGGCAGGAGGCTCGCTGGAGCCCGGGGTGTGAGGCTGCAGGAGCTGTGATGATGCCACTGCACTCCAGGCTCAACAACAAAGCGAGACCCTGTCTCAAAAAAAAGGGAGCGTTAAACATCAATTTGCTGGTGTTACCACATCGTATTGCAGGGCCCGGTTGGAGACTGAAGTATGAGAATCAGAGATTTCAATCTTTAAAATTGCATTTCCTGTTGAATTTCTGCTGAAGATCCATGCTCAGCCCTGAGGGGCCGGTGGGAAAGAGGCCTTGGCATGGATGCCCATCAACATTTGGCAACCTGTGTCGTGTAAACCCACCACACACACTTCATTTTTTTTTATTTCAGAATGTTACAGGGGTACAAACATTTAGGTTACATATATTGCCTTTGCCTGTCAATACACGAGCTGGTTAATAAACGTGGCATATGTATACCATGAGTACCGCTGAAACACTTTATTTTTTAACCTACTTTTTTAGATAGAAAGTTTGTTGGGCTTCCCTGTCCCCTGGCCTGCTCTCTGCTTTTCTTTGTCCTTGGGGGTTATGTCACCTTTGAAGCTGGCCTTGGGTGACCCGTGTCACAGCAGCCCTGCCTCCTCCCCACAGGTTCGCCATGTTCCACCGGGTGCGCGTTCCTCGCCAGAACCTCCTGAACCGCACTGGAGACGTCACCCCCGATGGCACCTACCTTAGCCCCTTTAAGGTGCGGTGTTTGTGGTGGGTGGTCTGTGCAGTGTGCTTCCAGGAGCCTTCCCCACAACCTGGCACCACGCCCCCCTCCTCACCTGGGGGACACCCCTCCGTGGCAAGCTTGGCGGGGGCACCTCTCTTGGTTTGGATCCTGATGCCCCAACTCGGAAGGGGACCCTTGGGTTGGCACAGCTAAGGAGACCCTTGGTGTTGGGGTGAGCCGGGACCCAGTGCTGCCTGAGGGCTCGAAGGGGAAGGGTCTCCTGGTGAACTGCCATCAAGGGGATGACAGAGCTTTCTGGTGTCCAGAACATACCCCCCCACCATACATCGAGAGTAGAAGAGAGACAGTGACATGGTTCTGGGCAGAGGTGGCCCAAGCCCTAGCTGAGCGCCCCTGGAAATCAGGAGTGTCCCAAGCACGGACCCTGCAGAGGAGCACCCGGACCACATGCGCCCTCTGACTGCAGCGGAGAGCTGGGGTGTGAAATGAGAGTGACGTAGACTGAGGACATACGGAGCAAGGTCAGCCACAGGAGACAAGAAGTCATTTAAAACATGGGAATACTAGCATAAAGTTAATTAAAAATTCACGTAGAAATAAATAACTGAAAGAAAGAGCACAGTAGGTGGGGCACAATGCAGAAGAATGAATTAGAGGCTGCGAAGTTGTCCTCTGGACGGCAGCAGGCCAGGATGACAGAAAATGAACAAGAGACAAAGTTTTAAGAAACAATGGAGATAAATGTCTCTAAATTAAAGAAAGGAAGACCTTTGGTTGGAGGGACGCGTGGAGTTCCAAAGAGGAAAACTAAGGAAGCCCTACACCCAGGTACATGGTAGAGAAATTTAAGAATATTAAGAGAAAATTCTGAAATCTTCCAGATCTGACTCTAATGGAATAAAAATCACTTTAACTTCAGCTTCCTCAAACACAACACTGAATGCAAGGAGATTGCAAAATAACATTTGACACCATTGAGGGAAAATAAATGTATTTTTAGGCAAAGCTGTCATTCCCATGTGAGAGTGTGAGAAACACTCTCAGGCACACACAGCTTTGGCAGATTGCCACTCAAATGCCACAGTGGTTTGGAAGAAAGGCCCAGATGATAAAAGAAATGAACCCAGGAGAAGCAGGAAGAGATGGGGTGTGGAGATGATGAGATAATCTGGTGAGGGTGGTGGGTTAGATGTGCCCACAGCCCACTGCTGGGCCTGGAAACAGCCGCTGTTGAAGACCCTGCTGTGTGTGACGAGATACTGAACGGGAGGCTCGACCTAGACACACGGAGGAACTGCCCACATTACAGGAGCACAAGGAACAAAGGTTTCCATTAAAGCAGCAGTCCCCGACCTTTGTGGCACCAGGGACTGTTTCATGGAAGACAATTCTTCCACAATCGGTGGGGTGGGTGGGATGGTTTAGGCATGATCCAAGCATATTACATTTATTGTGCAATCAAACCTCTCTGCTAATGATAATCTGTATTTGCAGCCGCTCCCGAATGCTAGCGTCACTGCCTCGGCTCCACCTCAGATCATCAGGCATTACATTCTCATAAGGAGCGGACAGCCTGGATCCCTCACATGTGCAATTTACAGTAGGGTTCGAGCTCCTGTGAGAATCTAATGCTGCTGCCGATCTGACAGGAGGCGCAGCTCAGGCAGCAATGTGAGCGATGGGGAGCGGCTGTAAATACAGATGAAGCTTCACTCAGTCACCCACCACTCACCTCCCGCTGTGTGGCCCGGTTCCTAACAGGTCATGGACTGTACTGGTCTGCAGCGTGGGGGATTGGGGACCACAGCATTAAACCCCTTAGAATGGCTGCTTTTGATGGGCAGAGAGGAATTCAAGGGGGAGTGGGGTAAAAGGAATGCATTTTATGTGTTTTGTTTTGGAGACGGGGTCTCACTCTGTCCCCCAGACTGGAATGCAGTATCTCACTGTAGCCTTGAGCTTCAAGGCTCAGGTGATCCTCCTGCCTCAGCCTCCTGAGTAGCTGGGACAATAGGCACATGCCACCAGACTTTGCTAATTTTTTCATTTTTTGTAGAGACAGGGTCTCACTGTATTGCCCAGGCTGGTCTCAAACTCCTGGCCTCAAGCCAAGTCCTCCCGCCTTGGCCTCTCAAAGTGCTGGGATTACAGGCACCAGCCACCACGCCCAGCCAGGGGAACACATTTTATTGATAAAATCTCAGAGCCAGAAATGGAGTCGCAGTCCAAAGACTAACCCCCGACCCACCTTCTGGCAGCACAGGCCATGTCTCATTGTCACCAGGGTTAAGGCAGGGCCTTGGGACTTCCAGGTGGACAATTCGCAGGTCTCACAGGGCAGTGCTTCTGTACCGCACTGTGTGTGCTGTGCTTGCTTTCTGCCTGGGGCAGCCTTTCTCAAGGTAGCAGGTGCCCCCTCCTTTGGGTGCCCCCAACCCATTCACAGCTCACTAAGGACACCTGTCCCTGCCTTACAGGTCCACCCTGCTGCACTTCCCTGTGCCTGGGGTGTGCTGGGGACAGGGCCTGCGCAGGTGGGCACAAGTTAACGTTGAGGGAACTCGTGAGTGCACCCTCACCTCTGCTCTCTGTGAGGCGGCCACGTGGTCTGGCTCACTCTCAGTGTCTGCTTTCCCTCGCAGGACGTCAGACAGCGCTTTGGAGCATCCCTAGGCAGCTTGTCCATGGGTCGAGTCTCCATCATGGGCATGTCCGTTGTTAACTTGCAACTGGCCGTATCCATAGCTCTTCGTTTCTCAGCGACTCGGCGGCAGTTTGGCCCAACACAGGAGGCGGAAATACCGGTACTTGAGTATCAATTGCAGGTACAGGTTTCCAAGTATCATTTCACTTTCTTTCTGTTATGCATGCAAATATACTGCTTTTTAGATAGCTGCAGTTTGGTTCCTGGGAGTTGGTCAAAGCTCTTAATGGAATTAACAAGACAGTTACCAGGAGTGCACATCTCAGGCAGCAAGGCTTCTACTAAATGGTCTTTAATCAAAAAGGAGTGTACACCAAGTAGCCAAATGAGGAAAATGGACAGAAGTGAGGCTAGGAGGCAGGTGTGTGCACCCTCCGCACATACAGGTTGGGCAGGTGGTGGCATTGCATGTCCTGGGCATGTTCTTTGACGCAGTCAAACCATCCCTAAGAAATTATTCCAGGGAGATAACTTTTGAGAAGCAGCAGCCGAGCGTGCAGCTCTGTGTGCTGTGATGGCGTTTAGAGCAGCAGACGGGGTAGCCGTGGACAAGCACAGACACGATCACACGCAAAGGGGAAGTAAACGGTCACAGCAGACATCCCTACAGTACCCTCCCTACATGCTCTGTGTTTGGTCTCTGCAGCAGGTGGGTTGGAATTACCATTCCCAGTTTACAGGTGGGGAACTGAGGACCAAACAGGAGACGCCAATCAAAGTTAGTAGCTAAATCCGGCCCAGGTCTTGGGCCAAGCTTTGCATAAACAAAGGTATATTTGGATGAAAGTTCAAAAAAGTTGTAACAGCAGTTACAATCGCAGTTGTTTCTTTCAGCATCCCCTTCACTATGGCTGTGAACCTGCTTTAGCAAGTGTCCTGGTTCGTGCCTGTGCAGCTCTCACCCCATCCCGTGCCAGTCTCGTGGCCTGTGTGGTCACGTGCGTCTGGGTGCTGAGGGTGCTCAGTGCTTAGCGAGCTCTGGGAGCAACAGTGCTCGTGCTCATGACCCAGGTCCACCCGACCAGCCGTGTGCCCTCAGGCACGGTCCCCACCCCTCTGCTCTGCTGTCCTCATTTGTGAATTTCCCAGGGCAGGTGTAAGGATTAAAGAAGCTGATACGTGGGGCAGCTGGCACAGAGCCTGGGTGGTACCTGGGACGTGTCAGACCATGGTGGTGACGGTTTCCCGGGTGCCTTCCAGGCGCATCCCCTCCCTCCCTGCCATCCGGCAGTGGCTGTGCCCTGGTCTGTGCCAGGTGTGTGAAGGGAAAAGGACAGGCCCTGCCTCGAGGAGCTGTGGCTCTGCCTGCCCTCGGTCTTCCTGTCTGGCCCGGGACGGTAGCTACGTCCTGCACAGGCCCTGTGTGCGGCGCGGCAGCCCCCAGCACGGTGACCTTCCCAGTTCACAGTCTTCTGAAGTGACTTTGACGGGACAGCTCTGAGGGGCGGGTGTGCAGGGAGTTGCGTTTGAGGTTGTACGTCCAAGGTGATGGGTGAACTGGCCGAATTGGAAGCCCGTCAGGGTGAAGGTTTCCTCGAATTACCAGGAAGACATGGGGAGGCCTCAGTGCTGACGGAGTTGGGCCCTGACACCCTCCCCTTCCTCTGCCTTCACAGTCCCCCGGGGCGCAGCCCTCAGTGGGAGCTGTGGTGTGTTCACACGGGTATCTGTTGTTCCAGCAATGGCGCTTGCTTCCTTACCTGGCGGCTGCCTACGCCTTACACCACTTCTCCAAGTCACTCTTCCTGGCTCTGGCGGAGCTGCAGCGGGACCTTCTGGGAGGAGACCGCAGTGCCAGGCAGGTGAGGTGGCATTCCCTTTCCTTAGCAGCACTGTCGTCCGAATTTCACAGAGGCTGCACAGCGCAGATTCAGCCTTTATTTCAAAACAAAACCAGTCCGTGGGTTTGTGGGGCGAGAGCCTGGGGCGTGTCCCTGCAGTCATCCCCCTGTTTGAAACTCTGGGCGTCCAGTGAGATTTGAAGTTTGGGCACATGGCCATGTCCCTGTCCCTGCTTTAAGGATGTGCTGACACGACTCCGGATTCGGTCTGTTAGTTCAGCTGTTGTTCTCCTTTTGAGAACATGATGGTTTTGCAAAATTGGCACTGCCAGCGCCTCAGTAGATTTCATGGTTCCAAGCCTTCCATAAACAACCGCACAAAGGTCTGAATCAGCCGACTGGATTCAAGTTGACAGTCAAGGATTTGTGCCAGCAACGAGCATGCAGATCCGCTGAGATCAGCCACTGCATGAGGAGGAGTCCATTGCTAATTTCTTGGTGGATGGTTTGCGAGCAGGTTTTCCATGGTCCCCTGCTGCCTACTGAGCGAGAGTAAGATGTGAATCAAAGAGATGCGTTTGGAAACAGGTTAGAAATACTGCAGACGGGGGCCGTGTTCCACGTTGGCAAGAGCCGGTGTCGAATGAGCATGTTGTAGAACGTTCAGCATGAACACGGAGGAGTCCAGAGGCAAGGATGGGAGGGGCGGCCACCGGGGTTCATTGCAGAGCAGACCAGAAGCCCAGCGGGGCCTAAGTGGGGAGCATTCGTGAGAAATGAAGAGGTGGCCTGTTTTTCCCTAGCATGAGTCACGGCAACTTCTGCCAGCTGACGTTTGCATTGTTCTCCTGTTAATAATGCTGTAAAGTGTGGTCACACTTTATTCTTTCTGCAACTCGTGCTTTAACCCCAGCACAGCAGGACCTAAGAGTAGCCCCTTATTTGAAGCTGAAAACACTAGTAAAATTGATCATTTTGTTTAGCAGGGATGTGTATCTCTTTCTCTTAATTGTTTTAATTATTAGATGTCAAGTAGAAGCAAAAGAATCTCTATAAACACGTGTTGGGCACGAGGGAGGAGCACATGAGCACCTTCGCAAGGCCGATGTCGGGTGCCTTTAACCTTCTGGGAACTGACCGACCCCAGCCCTTCCCTCTCCCCGCAGGGCGGTGCCGTCTCCAGCATCGGGTCTGACTCCTGGCCCTTCTTTATAAGTTTTGCCACAAGTGATTGCAGCCTCCAGCTGCGTGTTGTTCTCTTACATTTGTGAACTTTGTATAAGCTGGTCGTGATGCCTATTCTGCGGTTTGCTTTGGGACACACGTGAGGTCCCTGAGATTTATCTGCTGGATAGAGCTGGATCTGTTTCATTGCATGTGCAGGAACCTCAGCGTAATTACTCTTGGATGAAGGAGCTTTTGTTTTCAATTAAAATTGGATTTCCTTTTCTGAAATTGTGGGGGTATCTTGGATTGGACTGGAGGGGACACAGCCCTTTGGTACTAGTGCTGAAGCTGACCCATGACTTTTGTTGTTGGAAGTGTCTTCTCACCTGTTCTTCTTGAATTCCTTTACCCAAAGGCAGAGCTTGGACATGAGATCCACGCTCTGGCATCAGCCGGCAAGCCCCTGGCCTCGTGGACAGCCCAGCAAGGAATTCAGGAATGCCGGGAGGCGTGCGGAGGACACGGTTATCTGGCTAGTAGGTGTTGGAGATGCGGGAGCGGGGGCAGTTTCCCATCCTAAACCTACCATTTGCTCTAGACCAGGAGTTGGCAAACTACGTCCTGCCCAAAGACCAAATCTAACCTGCCACCCGTTTTTGTAGATGAAGTTTTATTGGAACACAGCCATGCCCTATCATTCACACATTTTCTACAGCTGTTTTTACACTGCAGCAGCAGAGTTGAATTGTCACGACATAGACCCCATGTGGCCTGCAAAGCCTAAATATTTCCCATCCGGCCCATTACAGAACAACTTTGCCAGCCCTGCCCTAGACAGAGCCTGCTGCTTTCTGATGCCTGGTGTTTCTTGATCAGAATCTGAGGATGATGATGAAGTATGGAGAAGCCATGTGAGTGAGCCCGCTAAAGCCAGAGCACAGAGCAGGTTATCTGTTAGTTTGAGTTTAACTCTTTGGTTCATGACTTGGTGTAACTAGAACCAAGTTTTATTCTGATAGAAAATTCTTAAATTTAGGGAAAAAAGAGTTTTATTGGCATTGTTGTTTAGGCATAGGTGTGTGGCTAAGAGAGTGGGTGGCCAGCCAGCCGGGAACCAGGTCCTGGCGTGGCCTCCCTGGTGTCATAACTGGGTGAGCTGCTTGACCTCATTGCACCTCGGTTTCCTTGTATATAAAATAGGGTTAGTAACAGTGTCCCCACAGCATGGATTCTCTCCAGGATTAAGTGGATTAATGCGTAGTAGGTGTTAGCACAGGATTTAGCATGTAGTACGTGCCCAGTGACTTTTATCTGCTATTAGTAGAGTCACTGTCATTATCTGCAAACCTACAAACCTTCCTTTGTGCTGATCTTAAATAATTGGTTAAAAACCGGTTGTTGGCCAGGTGCAGTGGCTCACGCCTGTAATCCTAGCACTCTGGGAGGCCGAGGTGGGCAGATTGTTTGAGCTCAGGAGTTCAAGACCAGCCTGAGCAAGAGCGAGACCCCGTCTCTACATGGAAAGAAATTAATTGGACAACTAAAAATATATAGAAAAATTAGCCAGGCATGGTGGCACATGCCTGTAGTCCCAGCTACTCGGGAGGCTGAGGCAGGAGGATCTCTTGAGCCCAGAAGTTTGAGGTTGCTGTGAGCTAGGCTGATGCCACAGCACTCACTCTAGCCCGGGCAAAAGAGTGAGACACTGTCTCAAAAAAAAAAAAAACTGGTTGTGCAGAAAAGCCACACACACACTCAAAAGAGCAACAGAATTGGCAAAAACCTTGCTGAACTACAAAAGCATTTTAGGTTCTTGCCAAGTTCTGCGGCTCAGTGTTTGTTTGCCCCGTTGCTGTCCTGGCGTGTGCCTGCTCCAGCGTGGGGTGGGCAGCAGCGTGGCCCCTGTGATGCCTCCACGCCCTGTGTCTTGTCACCTACGACACGTGGGTAGCCATGGCTGTGCATGAGTTACTCATCTACGTGTTTTGTCCTCTGTGCAATGCTCTTAGTAGTTTTTATTTGTTGTTATAACTCATAGAAATGCTATAAATAGTTCAGCTTTGTTCTGTTTTTAAATAGAATAAGGAAATTGAATCTTGCAATATTGCAGAAAACAAAAGCAACTGAATCAAGATTCATTTCGTGTACAAACGCTGGCCTGAGACCAATAAGACCAAAATCAACAGGGATAAATGAGAAGGCTTTTTATCTAGTTTTAAAATACCAATTGCAAATTTTTCCTGTAAGGTCTCTCTTGCTGTGCACGTTCAGTGGCTGAACCGTGGCACGGGCAGGGGAGACCTGATTTGACAGCAAGTCAGGGGAAAGCGGTCAGGTTCTGGGTGAGCACATCCTACCGGCAGCATGTCTCACACCCTCCCTGGCCCCATCAGTCCCCGTAGGTGAGTGGGAGAAGAGCGAGTCTCTTCCTGTGCCCGTGGTGCTCCTACCATCCAGCCTCACATTGGAGAACATTTTCCAGCAGAGGAGGGAGACCTGAAGCCTTAAAATACATGAAGGAATTGGGCTATTTAACTGGCAGGAGAAACAAAAGAAAAATGAGCTGTCTTCAAATATTTGGAATTTTTTGTGTAAAAAGAAGGGTTCATTCAGTTGTAGAAGAAAGAACCGTAGCCCCCCGAGACTGTTCCCATCTGTCAGTGACCCCCATGCTGGGGACGACTGGGACAAGAGGTGAGGTTCCTGGGGCCTCTTCTCTGGTCACGCTGGGCCTGGCTTCTGAGATTCAGCTGATGGTGACTGTTTCTGCAACGCGCATCTACAATGATGCCGATGTCATGGGTTCGTTGTAGTGAACCGGCTGGGGGTCCTCAGAGATGACAATGACCCAAACTGCACGTACGAGGGTGACAACAACGTCCTGCTGCAGCAGACGAGCAACTACCTCCTGGGGCTCTTGGCACGCCGGGACCAAGGTGAGGCTCCGCTGCACGCCAGGCACCCAGGGCTCACCTGGGGGGATTCCTTTGGCCCCCACTGATTAGCTTTCTGTTATGATGTCCCCTGCGTTTGCAAGAAGAAGAAAAAGTTATGCCTGAGTGACTTCCAACGTGATGGGCTGTGGGTAGAGGGGAGGGATGTCGAGACACAGACCCTGGCTGGGGGGCTGCATGTGTCCTTCAGACGCTCTCTGTGGTTTGGGGTCCCCTGTCTTTCACCAAAGTCACAGGATGTGCGTCCTAGGTGGAGCTCTCCTCCAGAGCCCTCTGAAGACAGTGGACTTTCTAGAAGCCTATCCCGACATCCTTGGCCAGAGGTTCACCGGATCCAGCTTTGCTGACTGCCTGGACTCTGCAGGTAAACACGCGCTGTCCTTGGTCATGCAGGCAGAGGGTTTCCCTGGAAACCACCAGGAAATGAGCTGTGCCGTGGGGAGGGGCCTCGGCGGTTATAGCCGGGAGCCGGGGCACAGTGGCAGCAGGGCCGCGAGTGCAGCTTCTCCCTGGCTCGTTGCTAACCAGCGTCTGTGAGTGCCCGACGCTGAGTTAGGCGCTAACTCCAAAGGTGAAATGAAGGTACCGCGCTCTGCCCCACACCTCCCTCCTTCCCTTCCCCTCGGGGGCCTGGTCTCTGCCCCACAGCCTCCCGGTGACTGGGCTGAGCGCCCGGGGCCTTCCTGCCTGCCCCACCTGCCTCCACCCACCCCTGCCCCCAACTTCAGATGCCCCCTCCCACCCTTGGCACACCCCTTCCCGGCCTCAGTGTACCCCACACGCTTCCTCCTCTGGAGCCTGTGGCACAGGCTCGGTCGTGTCCGCACCTTGCCCCTTGCTTGCTCCCGGGGCCCAGCACAGAGCCAACTGTGGAGAACCTTCCGCATCATGTGCTGAGGGAGCTGCTGCAGGCTCCACCTCACCCCCTCAGGGTCTGTCCCTGCGGAGATGGAAATGAGACGCTGGGCCCGTGGTGGTAGCGAGGAAGCAAAGCATATTTCATTGCAAACTGTACTCGATCTCGACGCTTGATTTCTTCCTACAGAGCGTATTTGTGTTCATGCCATTCCTGAGTTAATCCTACACATGTTGGTTAATTGCTCACCTGCATTTCTAGGAGTGGAGTGCGCAGGTACCTGAAACTCAGCTGCCTGCTTTTGTGGCTGTGCAGTCGAGATGGGACAGGGCCACATGCCAAGGCCCCCAACGTCGGGGAGCAGAAGCCTGCAGGGAGGCAGCCTGGGCTGGCGGCTACCCCACAGGCCTGGGCTGACCAGAGACAGCCTCTTGGGGGATGTGTCCTCGGAGGTGAGAGCTCTGCGGGAGGAGGGGATGGCCGTGGGACGCCTGAGGGCAACACCTCTCGGGAGGAGGCAGAGGTTGGGCCTTGCTCTATTCCGGTGCCATGACATTACCAGGTCCAACAGGCAGCAGAGTGGCTCCGCTGACTTGGGTTTGTGTTTTGATGATTTATGTTTTGAAAATGTTACTCTGGGAGAAAGTCACCTCTGGCTGCTCTGTGGAAACTGATGGAGGTGGTCGAGGTGGCTGCGGCCAGACCACAGCATTGGAGATGGAGAAAAGGCCGTGAGTCCTCCTCTCCACGGAGACGCCATGGGCCAGGCTCTGGGTGTCCTGTGGGACACCCACAAAGGACTTTCTCGGCTTCGGCTGCCCCAGCCAGGCAGTTCCGGGGACTAAATGCAGGGCAGGATTTGGCCCCTAGCTCTGGGACTACAGAGCTCAAGATTTTCCACTACAGCCATGGAGCCTTCCTAATGGGTGGTGAGGACGAGGTCAGAGCCACCCCGGGTCCCCAACACCCTGGTGTCGCAGGCCTCTGCAGGAAGTGCCTTCCTCCCACCATGGTCTCCCTCTCTCTTGCCAAATCCCACATCAAAAAGAACAGCTTCCAGCCACGGTGGAAGCGCCATCTGATAGCATCATCACCTCATTTGTTGGTATTTAGGGGCATTCTTCACTTTGCCACCACAGCGCCTGTTTCCTGGGGTCTGGAGCCTGACTCTGTGGAAGATGAAGGGTGAACTTGGACCCCGTTCCCAGTCCCCGGGGGCCAGGCGGAAACCGGCTGTGCAGCGGGACTGACACGTGGGGGCGCAGCCCGCCTTCCACAGGGGTGAGGCATCGGGCTCCCGCCAGACCACCTGGGTTTGATCCAGGCCCTCCTCCCGCCAGCCATGCGGCCTGGGCAAGTCCCTCACCCTTGCGCCTCGGTTCCCTCGTACGTGGCCTGGGGATGGTGATAGTACCGACTTCCTAAGGTTTTGTACGGATGAATGAGTTAATACAGATACAGCACTTAGCACAGCACTTGGCACCAGATAAGTGCTCAGTAACATGGATGATTACACACAACCATGTGCAGTTTTAAGGTTTAGACAGGAAGCCCCATCACGGCACCATGTATTCCACTGAGCACTGTTTAGCAGAACTTTGGAGGTGGAGAAGGCACTTGGCCTTGCATTCGGGAGACCAGAATGTGAGCGTTCTGGGAAGCCCCTGTATCCTCAGGGTGAAGGAGCCACCAGCCAGGTGCATGTGGAGGGCGCATGCCAGCCCTTGGGAACAATGCTGATGTGACAGCAGCAGCTGCCAGCCCTGAGCGTGCGCCTCGTCTGTCCCCATTCCTGCAGGACTGCGTCCTCGTTCGCCGTTTATCGGAAAGGAAACCAGAGCAGAGAACTAGAGCAGTGGCTAAAGCAAGAGTCAAGCCCAGGCCAGGCCGGCTTCCCACTGTCTGCTCCGTCCACATCGTCAGCAACCAGAAAACGTGTCTGCTGGTCACCACACAGGGCTATGACCTTCCTGACTATAACTAACATTGTGGATCTTAATTTAGGTTTTTATCTTTTTCTTTTCTTTCTTTCTTTTTTTTTTTTTTTTTTGAGACAGAGTCTCACTCTGTTGCCCGGGCTAGAGTGCCGTGGCATCAGCCTAGCTCACAGCAACCTCAAACTCCTGGGCTCAAGCGATCCTCCTGCCTCAGCCTCCCAAGTAGCTGGGACTACAGGCATGCGCCACTGTGCCCGGCTAATTTTTTCTATATTTATTTTTAGTTGTCCAGCTAATTTCTTTCTATTTTTTTAGTGGAGACGGGGTCTCACTCTTGCTCAGGCTGATCTTGAACTCCTGAGCTTGAACGATCCGCCCGCCTCGGCCTCCCAGAGTGCTAGGATTACAGGCGTGAGCCACCGTGCCCAGCCTGTGTTCTTTTTAAATATTCACAATGTTGGCAATGCTCCCCAGTATCTAATTCCAGAATATTTCCATCACCTCTAAATGAAAGGTTTTACCTCCAAATTCCCCGCTCCCTTCATCCCCTAGCAACCAATAATCTACTTTCTGTTTGTATATATTTGCCTATTCTGGATTTTACCATAAATGCAATCATATAATATGTGGCCTTTCCTATCTGGCTTCTTTCACTTACATAAAGTGATCAAGGTTCATCCCTGTTGTAGCATGTGTCAGTACTTCATTTCTTTTGATGGCTGAATAATATTCATTGTCTGGATAGAGCATATTTTGTTCATCCATTTATTAGTTGTTCCCATTTGGTTGTTTCCACTTTTGCCTGTTATGAGTAAAGTTGCTGCAAACATTCATGTACAAGTTTTTGTGTGGACATGTTTTTTCAATTTTCTTGGATTTATACCTAGGGGTAGAATTAATGAATCACATGGTAACTCTATGATTAACTTTTTGAGGAACTGCCAAATTATTTTTCACAGTGACTGCACCAATTTACATTCTCACTAACAGTATATGAGAGTTCCAATTTCTTCACACTTGTCAACACTTGTTATTTTCCATTTATTTATTATAGTCATTCTAGTGTATAAAATACTATCTCCTTGTGGTTTTGATTTGCATTCCCCTAATAATGAATGATGTTAAGCATATATTCATGTGCTTATTGATTATTTGTATATCTTCTTTGAAGAAATGTCTATTTAAATAATTTGCCCATTTTAAAATTGGGTTATTTATCTTTTCATTGTTGATGTATAAGATTTTTTGTATATTCTACATACTAGACCCTTACCAGATACACGATTTACAAATATTTTTTATCATTTTGTGAGTTGTCTTTTCATTTTCTTAATGGTGCCCTTTGATGTGCAAAAGTTTTTAATTTGGATAAAGTCTAACATCTATTTTTTCTTTTGTTGCTTCTGCTTTGAGTATCATTTTCAAGAAACTCTTACCTAGTCAAAGGTCATGAAGATTTCTACCTTTGTCTCCATCTAAGAATTTAATAGTGTTAGCACTTACATTTAGGTCTTTGATTCATTTGGTTTAATTTTTATATACGGTGTGGAGTATAGGTACAAAATTTATTCTTTTGCATGTGGATATCCAGTTGTGCCAGGACCATTGATGAAAAGACAATTCTTTCCCATTTAGTGGTCTTGGAACAGTTGTTGGAAATCAGTCAACAGTAGAAGAATGGTTTATTTCTAATGCACTGATCTGGATATCTATTTTCATGCCATTATACACAGTCTTATTTATTGTAGATTTGTAGTAAGTTTGAAATCGAATAGTATGCATTCAACAACTTTGTTCTTTTTTTCAACATTATTTTGGCTATTCAGAGTCTCTTGCATTTCCATATGAAATTTAATGTCAGCTTGTCCATTTCTGTCAAAATGACAGTTGAAATTTTAATTGGGATTGCATGGAATCTATAGTTCAATTTGGAGAGTATTGCCACCTTCGTAATATTAAGTCTGCCAATCAATGAACACTGGATATCTTTCTATTTATTTAGGACTTCTTTAATTTCTTTCAACAGTGTTTTGTGGTTATCAATGTACAGTCTTGCACTTTTCTGGTTAAATTTATTCTGTAGCATTTTATTATTTTATGCTATTGTAAATGGAATCTATTTTTAGTTTCATTGTTATTGTTCATTGCTAGTGTTCAGAAATACAAACAATTTTTGTATATTGATCTTGTGCCCTGCAACTTTGCTAAACTCATAAGTGAGTACGCTGGAGACAGGATGGGCCCCAGGGCATCAGAAAAGATGGGCAGAAAAGATGACTGAAAGCGTTGTCCATTCTCCAGCAAGGGGAAGCCTGATGGCCAGAAAGAACACAGGAACCACAACACATAGCATTTGGGCAGGCTCAACTTGAGGATAAGACAGTGGGTGAAAGAAGACAAAGTTCTGTAGCATACAGGCATGCATTTGGGTCCAAATGATCACTAGAACACCAGAGGGAGGGCAAGCTAGTGACTAGAAGTGCTTCTGGGGCACTAACAGGCCAGGAAAGATGGCTGAAAGTTTAATTCGTTCTCCCAAATCTTAAAGGCTGGTGGCTTAAACCAATTGGGAACACTAGTGCTAGGGCAGGCTAGTGCCTGGAAGGATCCCAAAGGCACAAGCTCAAGGCAATGATGGCAATCAAAGGAATCCAAGGTTCCATAGGCTGTGATCAGGTCCCAACACACAAGCAAGCCACAACCCACAAGAGACCCTGATAACAGGGCACTCAGGCAGCATAGTGGCTTGAGGGACCTGGGGACCTTGCAAAGACAAAAGACGTGTGGCAGGAAGGGCGGGTCCACAACACAAGGTGCATACTGTAGCCAACAGGGCTCTTCTTTCCATAGGCACAGGCCAGTTGACCTTATGAAGGATCCCTTAACCTTAGTGAGTAGAACAGAAAGAGAACTGAAGGGTCCCAAAGCAGCACCACATAACAAAAGAAAAGATGGCCAAAAATTCACCAGTTTTCCCAGCAAGGGGGAAGGCTGGTGAGTGTAAGAACCACCAGAACGCTAATACACAGGCAGGTTGGTATCCAGAAGGTTTCCCAGGGACATCAGGGCCAGAATATAACTGTGGCTAAAGGAGCTAAAGTTCTACAGCACCCAGGCATATTTGAGGCCCAAAGGATCCCCAAAACCCCAAGGGGAGAGTAACCTAGTGACCAGATGGATCCCTGCAACAAAAGTGCCATGGACAGAAGGTGGAAGCTTACTCAGTTCCCCAGCAAACTGGAAGGCTGGTGGCCTGAAGGAGACCAGAACCCTAGTGCTGGGGCAAATTGGTGCTGGGAAGGTCCTCATGGAACAACTAGGTAGGAATGATGGTGCCCCAAAAGAGTCACAGTTTTGCTCTTTAAAATTGTGGCCTAAAGAAGTCCCACAATTTCAGTGGGTGGTTACTCTCCTGCTTGATGGGCCCCAGTACTTCAACCAGGTGAAGGAAAGGTGTCTGAAAGTGGTCTTAGTTCCTCAGAGGGTTATATTTCTAGCAGACTGAAAAAGTCCAGAAGCCAAGAGCTAGGGTAAGCTCATGCCTGAAAGGACCCACACAGCACTAGCACATGACACAAATATTGGCTAAAGGGGGCCAAGGTTTCCTAGGCTTCAATCAGTCCTTAGCTGCAAGAACCCTCAATTCCCTGTTGCAGGTACAGGCAGAGGCTCACAAGAGTCCCCAGAGGCCCAGTGCTCAGGCAGGACAGTGGCCAAAGCCCCCAAGATCTTTCAAGGGAAGGTGTATGGCCAGGAAATTCCATGGGTCCACAATGCAAAGGACATACAGTGGCCAAAAGGGCTCTCCTTACCACATTATGGAGGCCAGCTGGTGGTCTGAAGGGGCTCCGTAAACCTAAACAGGAAAACAGGCAAAAGAACTGAAGGGTTTCTGAGGCACTACCAAAACTGAAGGAAGGAGGCCAAAAGTAACTTGGGTTTCCCAGCACATAGGTAGGCAGACAGGCAGGATCCCAGGAATCCTAAGGGGTGGACAGGCTAGTGACCATATGAGCTACCAGGGCATCAGCACTAAGTAGGGAAGGTGACCTAAAGTTCTTTCAGTTCCACAGCAAAGAGGAAGGCCAGAAAGACAAGCAGAACTGTAGCATGTTGGCCAACTGGTACCTGAAAGTTTCCCCAAGGGCACTAATGCAAGGATACGACTATGGGAAAAATGGATCAATTCTGTAGCACATGGGAAGGCTTGTGGCCTAAAGTACATAAAGAAACTCAGAGGGCAGACAGACTAGTGTTACTGGACAGGCACTCACAGCATCAGGGTGCTGCAGGGAAGGTAGTCAAAAGTGATCTCAGTTTGCTAGTAAGAGGGAAGGCCAATGGCTGGAAGGACAACTGGAGACACAGCACATTGAAAGGCTGATGTCCAAAAGATTCTCTAGGCAGACAGAGCAAGCATTAAGACTCTGGCCAAAAGGAGTCACAGTTTCTCAGCATTTCTACAACCTTGTGGCTCTAGAAATCTCAGGGGGAATGCAGGTTAGTGACCAGATGGGCCTCAGAGCATCAATGTGCTGCAGAGGAAATGGCCGAAAGTTCACCCATTTCCCCAGCAAGGGAGAAGGCCAGTGAGATTAAGAACTAAAGGAACTCAAGCATATAGTCAAGCTGATGCTCAGAAAATTCTCTGGAGGCACTATTTGAAAGATACGACAGTGGCCAAAAAGAATCAAAGTTCTAGGCCACAAACATACTGGTGTTGTTGGGAAATGTGGCTCTTCTTGGCCACCATAGTACCTTCTGATGGTGCCCTGAATAATGTTCCCCACACCATCCTACCCTGCTGCTAAGATTCTGGTCAACTTCAGACCATCAGCCTTCCCCCTTGCTGAGAAACCAAGGGCACTTTCAGTTACCCTCCCTGCAATGCACTGAATTGCTGAATTGGGGTATGGGAATGCAGTGGGGGGCCTGTCTGGTCTATAGCCTACACACTCATTGAGGTTGCTGTGGTCCTTTGGGCTACAAACTTGACCATGTGGCCTAAAGCATCCTCTATAACCTGACCATGCTGGTAGGCTGGTGACTGAATGTCCTACAGGGCATCAGCTCACCAGAAGAAAGGTAGCTGAAAATTTTCCCATTTCCCCAGTTCAGGAGAAGTTGATGGCCTGAAAGGCCATCAGAAACGTAGCACATGTGCATGCTCATGCCTGGATGGTACCACTAGGGCACCACCTGGAGGAAACTACAGTGTGTGAAACATGGCATAGTTTACTAGCACGCAGGCAGGCTTGTGGAACAAAAGATCATAGGAATTCCACTGGGCAGGCAGGCTAGTGACCAGATCCAGATAGCAGTGATATACAGGGAAAGTAGCCTAAAATGCTCTCCATTCAGCAGCAAAGTAGAAGGCTGATGACTGGAACCATAGCATGTGTTCAGGCTACTGCTTGAAGGTTCTCCAGGCAACCAGGGTAAGGATGGCAAAAAGGATAGGCAAAAGGAGCCACGACTTTCCCAGCATGGGCAGACTTGTGGCCCCAATAATACCCAAAATCACACAGGGAGAGTAGACTTGTAACCATATGGGCACACAGGCCATCAGTGCATGTGAAGAAGGTATTCCAAAGTGATCTCTGTTCCCAAGCAATGGGGAAGACCGATGGTCTGAAGACAATGAAAATCATATCACAAGTGCAGACTGGTGCCAGGATAGTAGTCCCAGAGCACTATGGGGGAGGAAATGATGTAACCAAGGGAGCCAGAGTTCTCCAGCACACAGACAGACTTGTAGCCAAAAGGATCCCAGAAATCCCAGGGTGTGGGCAGGGCAGTGACCAAAAGTGGCCCCAGAGAATCAACAAGGTGTAGGAAACGTAGCTGAAAGCTTGCCTGTTTCTCCAGCAGGGGGCAAGATGGTGAGTATAAGGAATACTGGAACTCTAACACTGGAGCAAAATGGTACCCAGAAGGCTGTCCGGGGTCACCAGGGCAAGGATACTGCAGTAGCCAACAAAAGCCATAGTTGCCTAGCATGTGTGCAAATTTATAACTGAAAGGATCACCACAACCTCAGCGGGTTAGTAAGCTAATGAGCGAATGAGCCTCCACGGAAATGAATGCACTGCAGGGAAGGTGGCTGAAAGTGATAGTGGTTCCCCAGCAAGGGGGAAGGCTGATGGCTTAAAGTATACTGGAACCCTAGTGCTAGGACAGGCTGGAAACAAGAATCTTAAACAAGGCACCATGGTCAATTTATTACATTGGCTGAAAAGAAGCCTATTTCTCTAGAACACCAGCAGGCTTGTGGCCCAAGTATCCCCACAACCTCTGTAACTGGTGGACCTTGGGGCACCAGTACCCTGGACTGAAGTTGACTAAAAAAATTCCCACTTCCCCAGCTCAGGGGAAGCTGATGGCCTGAAGTACCACCGGAAACCAAGGACACCTTGTACCACCTTGAGAAAACTACAATGAGTGGTGAGTGAAAGGAAGCATAGTTTCCCAGCACTCAGGCAGGCTTGTGGAACAAAGAATCACAGGAATCCCACTGGGAAGGCAGGCCACTGACCAGATGGGTTCCCCAGGCAGAAACGCTACATAGGGAAAGTTGCCTAAAATGCTCTCCTTTCAGTTTCAAAGGGGAGGTTTGATGGCCAGAAGAACAACCAGAGCCATTGCACATATTCAGGCTACCTCACAGAAGGTTCTCCAGGTGACCAGGATAAGGATGAGACAGTGGGCAAAAGGAGTCACACTTTACCAGCACACAGACAGGCTTGTGGCTCAAAAGAAACCTAAAACCACACAGGGAGAGCAGGCTAGGGAGTGGATGGATGCCAGTGTCAACAGCACCACAGAGAAGGGATGACTAAAACTTCAACTGGTCCCTCAGTAAGTGGAAAAGCTAGTAGTCAGTAACCTTAAGAAGGACTGGAGCCCTAGTGCTAGAACAAATTGATGCTAGGAAGGTCCCCAAGGAACAATCATGTATGAATGACAGTGGCTGAGAGGAACCATAGTTCACCAGAATGCAGACCAATTTATGGCCTTAAGGATCTTCCCAACTCCAGCAGATGGGTGTACTAGTGATTGGATAGGCCCCAGGTGCTTCAGCACGGTGAGGGAAAAGTAATTGAAATGCTTTCGGTTGCCCAGCAAGTTGGAAGGCTAATGGCTGCAAGGCACCCAGAACCCAAGCACTAGAGCAGGCTGGTGGTCAGAAGGAACTTTAAGGCACCTGTACCAGACACTGATGGTGGCTGAAGGGGGCTGATATTCCCCAGGCTATAATCAGGCCAGTTCACACAAAGACCCCCAAGTTTTTTGTATGTATATGCAGATAGAGTCTTGCATGAGGCCCTGATGCTGGTGGTCAGATGGAATGGTGGCCAAAAAGCCCCTGATACCTTTACAGGGCAGTTGGTATGTGAGCAGAAGATTCCACTGGTCCACACCACTAGGATCATACAGTGGCCCAAATGATTTTTGTTTCCCCAGCTTGTAGGCTGCTGATGATATGAAACAGTTCATAACCCCATGTGCAGACAGGAAAATTACTCAAAAGTCCCCCAGCCACCACCACATAGGAGAGATCATGGCCAAAAGTGTCCTTGGTTCCCCAATAAGCAGGAAGGCATATGGCTAAGAGAAACACCAAAACCCTAGTATGTGAGCAGGCTGATTTCCAGAATGTTCGCAGCATAAGGATGTAATGGTGGGCAAAAGAAGTCACAGTTCTCCAGCACTTGGGCAGGCTTATGGCCCAAAGGGTCCGCAGAACCCCAGTGGGTAGGCAGGCTGGTGACTGGAAGGGACTGCAAGGCCCCAGAGCATAGGAGGAAAGGTGACCTAAAGTGCACCATCTCCAGACATTGATGGTGGCTGAAAGGATCCAAAATTTCCCTGTGGCTCCAAAAGGGCTCCTTGGGTATCCATAAAAAATGTCTAAGGTGGCCAAAAGGTCATAGGTCATCAACATGATATATGGAATCCAGAAGGGCCAGGTGGCCCTAAACTGGGTTTGGCTGGTAGTCAAAGGGGCCCCATGGTTCTCCAGTATTGGAACAGACCAGTGTTTGGAAGGGTCCTTGGTTTCTCAGAAAGTGGTTTTTTGGTGATCCTTACTCCATCATTTTTACTGATATCACCATTGTCGATATTTTTAAAGAAGCCTGCCAGGGAATTCTGATATGCAGCCTGGATTTGAGAACTCCTGGACTGAAAGGAATCCAAAGGTGGGGCAAAGAGTTTATTCCAGTTTCTGCTACTCTTCCACATAAATTAAGCAGACAACTCCAAGATCTCAGAAGAAAGCAAGCCATCTATTCAAGTGTAGATATCAAAGAAGTAAGTATTGCATCAAGCTCCCCAAAGAGCTTGAGCTCTTGAGCATTCTCTTGGGGGCTATTGTGGCTGGTTATGATGATTCTAGGACTGCAGCTTCCATTGCAGATTCATGGAAGAAGACAAGGTGGAGAATTGGGTCTCTATCCCATTGGTCTGTTTTCTTCAAATTTCTTCCATCAAAAATGGAGATTTCTTTCTCATTGAAGTGTATAATTCTGAAGCCATTCAAAAGGAATGGAGCAGGGTTTCTTAACCTGGACACCACTGACATGTTGGGTTGGATATTATTTGTTGGGGTTGGGGGTGGGAGAGTGCCCTGTGCATTGTAGGATGTTTAGCAGGATCATGGTCTTTACCCACTAGATTCCAGTAGCACTTCCTCCCAGTGTGACAACCAAAAATGTCTCCAGACATTGCCAAGTATCCCCTGGTGGCCAAAATCACCCCCAATTGTGAACTATTAGAATGAAGATAGAGTTCTTCAGTTCAAATGCTTATCTTTTTTTAATGAGGCAAAACTTAGTAACATTAATAATTAAAATATCGTTGAAATCAATGATGGTGGACCAGTACAATGTTATTACTTTTACCTTTTTAAAATATGGATTATTTTCTAATTTATTTTTTATATATATTTAGAAGGTATATGTGCAGATTTGTTATGTGGATAAATTGCAGAGTGGTAAAGTCTGGGATTTTTGTGTAACCCTCACCTGATTAGTGCATATAGTACCAATTAAGTAATTTCTCATCTCACACCTGCCTCCCTCTCTCCTACCATCTTGCTCGTCTGAGCATCCAATGTCTACTATTCCACTTTCTATGTCCATGTGTACTCATTATTTAGCTCGCACTTATAAGTAAGAACATATGGCATTTGGCTTTCTGTTTCTAAGTTATTTCGCTTAAGATAATGGCCTCCATGTTGCTGCAAAACACATGATTTCATTCTTTTTTTTGGCTGAATAGTATTTCACGGTATACATATGTATATATATACACACACACACACATATATACATATATATATAATATATATATATATACATAATATATATATATACATACACACATATACACACACACCACATTTTCTTTATCCAATCATTTGTTGGTGGACACTTAGGTTGATTCCATATCTTTGCTATTGTGAATATCGCTGTGATAAACATACAAGCATCTTTTTGATAGAATGATTTTTTTCCTTTTGGGTAGATACTCAGTAGTGGGATTACTGGATTGAATGGTAGATCTATTTTTAGTTCTTTGAGAAATTTCCATACCGCTTTCCATAGAGGTTGTACTAATTTACATTCCCACCAACAATGTATAAGCATTCCCTTTTCTCTGCATCCTCACCAACCTCTATTGTTTTTTGATTTTTTAATAATGGCCATTCTGATTGGTGTAAATACAGGTTATTTGGATATGAACACTTGTTCTCCTTTCCTCATCTCTAAACTCCATGTGGGCAGGAATTGTGTCTTATTCACTACTCTATCTCCTGTCTTTAGAAAATTCCTGGCACATCACAGGTATCAATAAACACTCATTTATTGAATGAACTGGGGCCAGGTCTCAAGGGAAGATCTTTATAATTATACATATTGTATTCTTTGCTTGCTCAGACCTACTGTCTTACAAATGCCCACTGATTGCATATCTAATAGATTCTTTAAATATACAGGCTATGTTCATTTCAACAAATAGTTACATAGCTATCTAAATAAGATGTTTCCTTCCTTTCAGGTGCCTGTGTTATAAAACTTGATACAAAATATGGTTTTTAAAAAGCCATAACTATTGCTAACAAATGCTCTAGAGAAGTGTTTCTCATACTTAATGTGCAGATGAATCACCTGGAGAGCTTGTTACAAATTCTGATTTAGCAAGTCTAAGGTGGGTCTTGAGATTCAATGGAGCTAATAAGCTTCCAGGTGATGCCAATGCTGATTGATCACTTTTGAATAGCAGAGATCTAGAGCTACAGATCCACTAGCCACATGTGGCTAATTAAATTTAAATATATGTAATTAAATTTAAACAAAATTTAAAATTCATTTTCTCAGTCTCGCTAGCCACATTTCAAGTGCTCAATAACCACATGTGGCTGGGGACTACTGTACTAGACAAAAAGATATAGAACATTCCATTTTCACAGATAGTTCTTTAAGGACTAAATGACCATATATTGAGTGATTCAAGAAAGTCTTTGTGAATTTTGGCTGCACCTGGCAATATGAGTAGAATTGTGCTAGAAGCAGCATACAGAATCCAGAGACAAGATGGCTGATGAGAGACATCAGCTGCCAGGTCATATTAGAAGTAAGGAAAAGTTTTAGATGGAAAAGAAACAAACAAACAATCATGGATTGGTGTAATTCGGAGGGAGAAGTGCCGGAACCTACCAGAGATTCCATTGGAGGAAGTTGTGGAGCAGAACAAGAAGGGACAAGATATCGGCACAGGACAACCCCCGAGAGACTTGGAGTCCAGCAAAAAGGGTAGGTGGAGTGGTTTTTTTTCTCCCTCCCTCACATCACAGGCAGTCAGTGGGCTCTCAAGCTGTTGGAGAGCCTTTCTATTCTCACCAGCCCAAAAGCTGCTGCTGCCAGTGAACTACGAGCTTCTTAAGGACAAAGTACCAGGCAGCCAGCCCCCTTGGGGTGCTTCTAGTCACCACAGACCTGAGCTGAGGTGGCAGACGCTATATTGCTTCTTCACCCACTGTGCACCTTTGTCCTCCCCAGGGGACTTCAGCTCCTCAATTTTCATCTTGCTCATTCCCACACATTTCCCAACTCCAGCCCAGACCGCCAGAGCCACAGGGGCCCAGTGGGTCCCAGGGGATCTATGTGACCCCAGAGCCTGGACATTCTGGGTGGGATGCCTTTCAGAGAGAGAGACAGAGACAGCCAGAATGCTAGCTTCCCTTGATCCAGACTCTTTTCTTCCCCTTCCCGCCCCCCACCCACAGCTGCTAAGAAAGACAATTGAGCCACCACAAGGGCCAGACTTCAAGCTATACTACAAGGCTATAGTAACCAAAGCAGCATGGTAGTGGTACAAAAAGAAAGACATAGACCAATGGAACAGAACAGAGAACCCAGATATAAAACCAAACACACATGGCCGACTGATTTTTGACAAAGCAGACAACAGTATACACTGGTGAAAAGAAGCCCTACTCAACAAATGGTGCTGGGAGAATTGAAGAGCCACATGCAGAATTTTTTTTAATATTTTTTAAATTTTTTTATTTCAGAATATTACAGGGGTACAAATATTTTGGTTACATGAATTGCTTTTGTACAGATTGATCCAAAGTTATAAGTGTGTCCATCACCCAGATAGTGTGCATTGTACCTGTTAGGTGTGAATTCACCCATTCCACCTCCCCCTCCCACCTGCTTGATTCCCGTTGAATTTTACTACCATATGTGCACATGAGTGTTGATCTATTAGTTCCAATTTACTAGCGAGTTCATGTGGTTTTTGTTTTTCCATTCATACAATACTTCACTTAAAAGGATGGTCTCTAGTTCTATCCAGGTTGCTACAAAAGGCATTAGTTCACAATTTTTTATGACTAATACTCCATGGTATACATTTTGAAATAAAAAAGAAGCAGCATTCAATGTGGAAATACTAGAACGCAGTTTTGTGCACTGGAAATAAATGGAGCTCTGGGTTGAAAGAGTCCCAGTATTGAAACCTGCCTCTGACATTTACAAGCTTTTCAATTCTGAGGGAGTTAAACTTTCCCAGCCTTGGTTTACTCAGTGTAAAAATGTCTGTCACAAAGTAGGCATGAGATATATGTGTGAAAATATCTTCAGTGTCAGTCCCAGTAGGTTTCCCAGCTCCGTAGCTCTCCTTTTTCTTCTCAAATCTGGGGTCATTTATTCCCTACTTATAGTCTCATGTCTGTCCTTGATTCCCAAGTTCAGAGTTATGAATCACCTAAGCAATTCTGGCCCCAGATGTCCTTATTTGGAACCATTTACTAGATTTCTCATCATAGGGTGGTGAGATCCTGGAATTGACATGAACATTGAGTACCAAAGCTGAGAGGTCAGTCTTCACTGGATAGGCATTAAGGAGATAATGATTTTGAGCACATTAATGTAAAGAGTGAGATATGTTTCAGGAAGATTAGCAATAGCATTTAGCACAAATTATTTGTGAGTAATATAACTCAATAAGAGGCTGAAGATGAGGATAGAAAGGTTGGTGGGGTCCCATCAGTGGAAAGCCTTGCTTACCTTGTTAAGGAGTTTGCACTTTATCCCATGGGCCATGTGAAAGAGCTGAGGAACTCTAATCAAGGACACACTCAGCTTCTGGTTGAAGTGGGAGGACATATTTGAAGGGATTAAGATTGGAGGAAGGAAGGCTACTTGGGCAATACTGCAATGATCAAGAAAATTAAGATGAAGACCTTAATGGGAGCAGTAGTGGTAGGCAATGGTGGAGTGGAAGGATGGAGCTAAAGAAAGTTTTATGAGGCAAAACGAGGAGGTCATGGTGATTAAACCATGCAGGTAAGTAAGAGGAAGGAAGGACCTAAATCCGAGAGTTCTATCTTAGGTGTCTACCAAATGCCAAAGTAAATACAGTGGAAGAAAGAGGATTAGGGAGAAGACCATGAGTTCAGGTTTGAACATCATTTGAAGTATGTGAGGGATATTCAAATAGATGTAAACATCCAGTGGGAGAATGGAAAGGTCAGAACTACAGCATGAGATAAACAAGTAAATCTGTGGGAGATGGTTAAAGCATTCATAGAAACATAAGGAGAAGAAAGAATTGAGGAATAAAAATAGATGCTTGGGAAGTAATGACACTTAAGACATGGTCAGGAGAGAAACCTATAACTGAAAATTTGAAAGTAATCATCACAGAGAATCAAGGATAGAATGATAAATAGTATTAATACATAAGAAAAACTCAGCATTATAAGGTTGAAACATGTCCATTAGATGGGTTCCTGGTGTCCTTAGGAAGAATGTATTAGTGGAGTGATGAGAGTAGATGCCATAAACCCTCTTAATGCAGATGACTGAGATCCAGTGAGGGACCAAACAAAGGTGGTAGCAAAGGAGTCAGGAATGAAGGAGAGAGCATCTTCTTTGGGAGACATAATAACAGATAGTACTAGGTAACTGCACATGCAGAAGAATCATTTTATTTTTCAGAACACAGGTTTTTAATAGAAACAAATATATCACAAGGTAGGCCTGGATGTAGGGGAAAGGACATGAATTTGATTTTGTACTTGTGGAATTTCCATGTTTCAGAAGGATATTAGCAAAGGGATGTCCAATGAGCAATTAGAAATCCAGAATTAGAAGACATTGAAGAAAGACTGTCTGAATTTGTTAATTTGGAAATACTTGGCATGGGAGTGATAGTGAAGATCTAAGGATGATGACATTGACAAGGATATGAATATAGTGTGAAAGAAAGAATACTGAGGAAGAAGTTTGAGTAATGATCCCCACATCAGTCAAGATAGGACAGGTTGCATTAACTGAAAAGCCATGAAGTTTCAATGATGTAACACAACAAAACTTTATTTCTCACTTGTGCAAAGTTCCATACAAGTTCAACAATTCTCCAAGGTATCTTTTCTCCATATGTTGCCTCAGAGACCCAGAATGTGCTTTTATCTTATGGCTGCAACATCTCAACATCTCATCAAGAAAGCAGAAAGAGTTAGAGGGACACACAGAGACTTTTAATTTCTTCAGCCCGGAAGTGAGAGCCATCACTTCCTCTCACAATCTATTGGGGAGAACTAATCATATGGCCTTGCCTAACTAAACTTTCTGTTTTCTGGTTGGGTTTAGCCAAAGCTAAGCATTGGCAAGAAATTCACAAATATAATCTTTCAGAAACTCAGGAAGAAGATGAAACCTGCACATTGGTGAGAAGTGGTAATTTCTACCACTTTCATTTCATAAATTAGAATAAGATCAAGAAAAATAGGAGAAGGTAGTGTAGTGGCAGAAGA
Organism: Avahi laniger; assembly: GCA_963575035.1. Classification (NCBI taxonomy): domain Eukaryota; kingdom Metazoa; phylum Chordata; class Mammalia; order Primates; family Indriidae; genus Avahi; species Avahi laniger. The sequence goes on along the minus strand of CAUYSK010103708.1, from coordinate 7,855 downwards.
GTGTAGGGTTATGAGTGCCAAGAAAGAGGGAATCTCAAAAAGGCAGAGACTTGACAAAATGCTGCAAGGACTTCAGAGGAAGGCCCAAAACTTTGATCAATGAATTTGGCACCTGCAAGGTCATTGATGAACTTTGAGATGGTAGTTTCTGTACAGTAAGGAACCCACAGATGACAAACTTCAAGCCTACAGCTTCTGTTCCTCACTTGATTTGGCCAAGATGAGCATTCCCATTCCTGTGCTTTTCCCCTAATGGAACTTGAAGATAGTAAGATAGAGATAAGAGAGAAGAAGGCAGGGATAAAATTGAGGTGGCGGGGGGCATCGTCCAAAGTGAAGTATCACAAGAATGGAAGAATAAGCACCATATGTACTCCCCATCAAACTGGCACTAACTGATCAACACTAAGGTGCTCACACCGTAGTAATATTCACTGGGGGGGGGGTCGGTGGGAGGGGGGTAAACTCACAACTAATGGACACGGTGAGCATTGTATGGGGGAAGGGCACGCCTCTAATCCTGGCTTGGGTGAGGTAAAGTCATAACATGTAACCAAAATGTACCCCCATAATATCTTGAAATAAAAAAAAAGAATCAGAAAAGAGTTTATAATATCTCTTGTGAGAAAGGTGGCAGAAATCAACAGGACATGAAGAAAGGATTACTGAGAGTGTTTTAGCTAAAACCATGTGACATACATAAATACTGGTTTCAGTCAGCACTCCTGTGATTTTTCTTTAGAAATATTCAGCTGCCTGTTAGCAGGAATTACAAAAGCATACTACCTATCAGAGGCTATTCCAAGGATTAGGATCGTATTAGTTTCCTTTTGCTGTGTAACAAATTGCCACAAATTTTGCAGCTTAAAACAACATGTACTTAATATCTCACTGTTTTTGTGGATCGGGATTCCAGGCATGGCTTAACTGAGATTGCTGTTTCAGTGTCTTACTAGGTTTCAATTGAGGTGTCTGCCAGGCTCAACTGGGGAAAGATCTTCTTCCAAGTTTAGTTGGATTGTTGGCAGAATTCAGTTCTTTGCAGGCCCTCAGCTCCTACAGATTGTTCACAATTACTTGCCCTGTGAACCTATCCATAATTGACATAGCAGTTCTCAACATGGCTGCTCACTTCTTCAAAGTGAGGGAAAAAGAGAAAGAGAAGGGGGAAAGGGGACAAGGGAGAGAGAGAAAAACTGCTAGCAAGACAGTATTACATAAAATAATATAGTCATCAGATTCACATTCCCAACGCCTTTGCCATATTTTATTGGTTAGAAGCAAGTCACAGGTCCTGCCCACACTCAGAGAAAGGGGATTATACAAGGGCATGAACACCAGAGTGCAGGGATCATTGGGGGTTACCTTAAGATCTGTCCACCACAGAAATTAACAAGCTGCAAATGGCAGGAAATCAAAGGAGCAAAAGATTTGGTACAATACAGAATTTATCAGTCATAGTGCTGGCAGGAAACAGATGGCACTCTGAAATCTGATGATTTAGAAAGACTTTAATAAAAGAATTATTTACAATTTGTAAGCAGGGTTTAGGGAAATCATAAAAGACATTACAGTATACCAGGGCTAGCAATATTGGGGAGCAGCTACCACCCCTCTTAGGGTCTGACCAGACAAGGGTAGGGCGTAGTTACTAGAATCCACAGGGGATACTTATAGGGTACCTGTTAGGAGATGTGGTCAAAAAACACAGCTAACCTGTGATGACCTGATAGAAACGCAGGTGAGAGAATAAATACCCCCTTCTCACTCATCCTCCTCTCTAGCTTCTTGCCAATGCTTTCCATTTGGCTATACCCAACCAGAAGACAGAAAATTCAGATCAGCCCCCCATAGCAACAGAACAAGGTGGAAAATGGCAAAAAATGGATTTGTGAAAGTAAATGGAAGACATTCAGCACACTGAGGAGTCACCGAAATTTCTGACAGCTGATGAATGAAATCAGAATGGAAGGGAGTGGGCTGGGAAAGAAACAGAGAATGAAAGTCATGATGAGAATAAAGGAACAGGTTCAGAAGAAGTGAACGTGGAGAAAGAGAAGTCTCTAGTGAGAGGTGATTTAGGGTTTAGAGATTTTTAAAAACATTGATTCCTTCTGAGTAATGACAAGGGTTGTGTGCCTGTCCAGGAATTAGAGAAGAGTGAAATCAATTTAAATATAAGCCTAGATACCCCATTATTTGAGAAGGTAAGTGAAATGGGCTTATTTTATTTTTTAAAAAAATTTGTTAAGGAAGAACTCTGTCTAAGAAAATTTTTTATGTTAGACTTAAGGTACCTGAATTTCAAGCACTATAATTTGAAGCCCTGAATTTTTCTGAGATACGATGTGAAGCCATCATTTGTGATAGAGCTGTACTTTCCAACCATCATGATGATGAAAATCTTTCCAAGAATTAGTTTTCTTAGTCACAGAAAAGCCAAATGCCTTCACATTTAGGGAGAGAGGTACTCATTTAATGGGTCTACTGGGGTATATATATCATCGAGTAGTTGACCACTAAATATTTGTGCATGGATTATCTGCAACTGAGAGTAATGACAGCAGATATTTAATTCCTTTTGGCCATTTCCCTGCTTCCTGAGCTGTTTGATTCCCTCTAATATCACCCTCTAGTTTGTCCCCATCCCTATAATTGAGTAATCCCCCATGTTAATGTTGACCTGAAAGAAGTACCACTGAGAAGGAAATATAAAACCATAGACAGCCTGCCTACAATGTATTTCCAAGAAAATAAAAATGCTTTGGAGATCAGTCTCTAGTTGTATTTATCTACCTCACCTCTCTTCTGTTATTGAAAGGTGACAAGGCATTTCTTTCTGCCTATCTTGGTCTTCTTTGTGGTCTTCCTTTCTCTCTTATTTTTGAGCAGAATCATATCATTTTGTAAAACACTATACCATTTAAACGAATGAGCAGAAATACAGCAGCCTTTCTGTAAGGGTTGTGTGTGTGTATGTGTGTGTGTTTTAATGTAAAAACCAATGACTAATATTTTAGGGATTACTTATTGCCTCAGCTTTAAAATAAACGACTACATCATTTTTTCTATCTCAATTTCTACTATTCTGGGCCTATTCCGATTTTATGTCCAGGACAATTGTTTGGAATTAGGCAGAAAAATGGAGGCATTGGAATTTGAAGACCAAAATATTGATTTTAAACTACTGGTTTATGTGAGTTTTTAAATGTTCAAGGAAATTTTCAATACTTTATCTTTCAACTTTGATACTTTTGTAGTTTATTTCGGGCCTCTCTCAAACCCTTAACTATCACTTTTTCTGAATTATTAATGCCTGACATACACTTCCATGAGTATAGTTGTATTTGCTACATGGCATAGAGAGGCTCCCAGGCTCATTTGTGTTCAGCTGCAAAAGAAAAAAAAATTGGAAAGCTACTTTCCTTTCCAGGTTTCCCACACAAAAGTCACTGCTCTATGGAGATTATCATCTGTAAGCTAATTCTGAAGTTGTTTATGACAAGAATCAGAGCAATTGACATGTGTTGTAAAACACACGGTGTAAGATGATCTCTCCCACTCATTTGTGAGAGCTGTGTGACTTAGCAGTGTGTTCTCTCTAGGGGGTTCCCGCAAAGTCTTTTTACTTCAATTGCTTTAACTGGCTTTTGGAGAATTTTTAGAGAGTATAGATTAACTCCCAAACACAAAGCAAATCTGGGCCACTTGATTTTTTGTAAAACCATAACGCATTTTCCATTGATTTCCACCTAGCCACAAACATTCTTCAGACTTCCCCTCATTCCTGAGCTTGACAAAACTTGAGTGGAAAAGAAGCTGTGATTTCTCTCTCTTCAATAGATTTTGATTCCAGGTGCCCATGGGAGGAATGACAAGGAAGGGAGTTCATGTTTCTAAAATAATAGATTCTAGAAAAGGGACAAAGGTTCTCAAACAATCTTGTATAAACTTTGCAGCAATCTGTTAACAGGCAAATATGTCCTATAGCCTACAAAATATCCTGAAACATTCTTACTCTTAACAGTGTCTCAAAGCAGGCACAATTAACAGCAGTGAAAAGCTAAGAGCTAAAACAAGAGGTTTTAATTTCTTTTTTAATTAAAACTTTACCTCTCTGTAACCTAAATTCCTTAGGATTTGTTTTATTTTTTTCAAGCCCTGGAGAATCTCTACTAGTGTGTTCAACTCTTCTGCAAAGGAAAAGCATCTCACTAACATTGGAAAAATTAGTAATAGCATGTACACACACAAAAACAGGTTATTTGTTTATTTTCTCTGTCTTCTTCCTTCTTTAATCAGGTTACAGAGACCATGAGAGTATCAGGAGTGCTCCCATGATGACATACATATCCAGATTTCACATGTAAAGATTTCAAAGAACAGAATAGGCAAACATTTAAAGCTGAAAATATACCTAGAAAGTATATGGACAATTCCAACAGAGCTTTGTCATTGTTGAGCCCTAGATTTGACGATCATTAATTTGCTATTGATAAGTCTTACTATTAGGAGGACTCACTTCACCAGCTGCAGGAAGATTTTGTTCTTTAGACAATCATTGCTTTAAATGGTATGTCAAATTGATTCAGATTTTCAAGGTAAGAAAGAGATGTAATTAAATCTTTTCAATAGACTGGCTAAGCACTCATCGGCTGCCACTGATAGATACAATTTGGGGGTTTCTGGGATGTCTTTACCCCCTCCCTTAATGTATTTTTAAAATGTTCTTTAATGCCCTAAACATCTACCAACCCATAGCAGAATGGTGTTGCTTGCTAGTGTTAGACCATCTTGCAGTTAGAGAAATAAAAAAAGTTCACCTCAAAAAGATAACTTGATAGTTTTTCCTAACCCTAGCAGTGTATGGCATATGTTACATGTATACATTGGTATTTTTTATTTGTATTAATATACAATGGGAATGGCAAAGATTAGATTATTCATCAAAGTAAGTAATTATAGATTGTTGCCCCCTGATCTTTTCTGCCCAGGCATTAGAAATTAATGGAAATAGAAACTTCAGTTTAGATTTCTTGGGGGAGGCGGGAGGAGGAGAAAAACACTGTGTTTCAGGCAGAGAACTCAGTTGGGCAGTATTAAATTGACTCATTGCTCTGTCTCTAGCTCTGTGTTTGGATCCCCTACCTGCTGTGGCCTACAGAGCTCACCTGGCAGCAAGTGCCATCTCTCCTCACTTGCTCCCTGTTTCTCTTTCTCCCATAACCCCCTTAGTTTCCCACAGCTCTGTCAGAGGCCCTTGACCTCCCTACTCCAGAGAGGACAGAATAAATTTCAGGACTGTGTGTCTTACTATAAATGCATGGGAAAGACTGGACTGAGCATAGGTAAAGGTCACCTTGCTGCCTGTCCTGCCTGATCTGTGCCCTTTTATGAAGCATAATAGCAAATACATCAGCCCTTAACCTTGGGGCAGCTCTAAATACCAAATTCATGGAGAAATCCAATGGGAAAATAGCACTTTCTTCATAAAAGGTTTTTCAGGCCTTGCACTCTTAAAATCAGCAATTTTACCTTGAGAAAAATGGCCTTTTCAGTTATGTGCAAAAACTGTTCTACCATGAATGGAAAAGTGTCTTAAAATGCCAGCAATGCCCTCAAATAAAGAATTCTTCACTTGCTCCATTCCACTGATTATTCTGTTGAGTTGCTTAGCCTCTATGCTCCTAAAACATATTCTGAAATTGCTACTGAAATGCAGCATTTGTCAGTGAGAGCTGTCAATGGTTCAGTAAAGACTTACTTCAATGTGTAGCACAAGCAAAATAGAGGATACTGAGTAGTTATAGTGGGTATGCACTTTGAGGGTACCAAAGAAGTTAAAACATGAATCAAACTGCCCAAGTGTCTTCCAATCTGGTCAGAAGGCAAAATATATACAAATGGAAAACCTACAAAGATTTACAAAGCAATAAATGGAGTAACATATATGATAACTATTGTATCAGTCTGCTATTGCTACCAACAACCACAAAGTCTCAGAGGCATGCAATAAGAAGAATTTATTATCTGTGAGTCAATTGGAGTTTGGCTGATATAGGCCATGAATTTGATTCAAGCATGTTTCACTTGTTTGTCATGCTTGGCCCAGGTGGCTACCTAGGCATGTTTTCCTCAAGGTGGCAGAGGCTAAAAGCTCCCAGAGAAGACAACAAAATAAGCAATTCTTCTTAAGGCATACTTTTGAAGTAGCACAGTCACATGTGCCAATATAACATTGGCTATAGCAAATCACATGGCCAAGTTCAACATCAATGGGGCCTGGAGATATACTCTTCCTATAAGGTAGGGAGGGGAATGAGTGAGTATGTACTGACAAATAATCTAATGTACCACAACTATATTCATTTTTCAGTGAAGAGGTAACCGGAATACCAGAGGAATCAGCACAGTAGGTAGGTTAGAGCAGGAGTTTTGAGAAATCTAGGAACTGCAGGTATATTCTTGGCAGTTACAGTTATAGTCTATGACTCAGGGCCTATCCATAAATTGTCTATAACATTTTTCATGGTTCAGCTAGAAAGAAGTTACAATTTTTCTCATCTTCAATGAAAATGGGGGAAATGCAGTAAGTTTTTCAATCCAGAACTTATTGGAAAAGAAAACCTTTTCTGCCATCATAAAGTTAGTGTAAACTAAAAACACCTAAAGGTATATTTTCAGTGGTATCTTTATGGAGAAGTTTGCTGATATTTTAAGCTATTCATGAATGCCTCCTTAGTAGTAGACCTTGCCAATTGTTGCCACCAGCCTGCAAGTTGTGCTCCCCTGTGTGAAAATTTGTGTTCTACTCACCGCCACTCTGGCTCTCTAAATCAATCCTCCTTAAAGTTTATTATCACTTGATACAGTCTGAATAATACATCCATGGGTGGTGGTATAGGGGAATATTTCTCTGATATTGTCACATGTTTAGCTTGGCTCAATTTATCTCTTTGAGGGGGGTATGCTTTATAAAACTCCAGAATATAGTTTAGAGTGGATACGTGTGTAGGATGGATAAAGAAAGATGTGGAAAGAAACTCTCATCCTTCCCTTTAAATAGCTATAATGGGATTAATTCATCTGGATGACAAAAATTCATTAACAAGAGGACAAAGTCCAAATGTAGAATTGGGACATCAATATGTGAAATTTCAGTGTAACAAACTTTATCTCTAAAGAACTGTATGACCTTTGGAAAGACACATTTTCTAGGGTGCAGCTGTTCCTTTACCGGTGAAAAGAGTTTGGACTAGATGGACTTTAGAAATTTAGTGCTAACATTCTGGTTCATTCAAGCAGTAACATTTCATATTCTGGGATCAGGTTAACATACAATATAGGGAGCACAGAATCCAAGATAACATAGGAAGAGAAAAATGAACATAATCAGGTTTCTACCATCAAGGACAGAGGCACAATACATAGAATAATGGAGTTCAGACATAAAGGACCACAGTTTGAAGGTGAGCCACTTGACCCACTGTGCCAGCCAGCCTGTGCATCAATGGCTTGATACTGGAGCTCAAGGCTGCTCCTAGAAGAGCACTAGCATCAGTACCATAGGCAAGAAGATGCTGAATAATAGGGCTTCGTAGATGATAAAGTCATTCACCTTACAAATTTGTAGTTCATAGCTTTAGATGATGCTTTAAGTTCCTGGTTGTATATATAATAGACAATGTTTCTTTTTTCTAACAGACAGAAAATATTTTTTTTTTTTATTTCAGCATAATATGAGGGTACAGATGTTTAGGTTACGTATGTTGCCCCTGCCCCCCCTCCCCCCCTCAGTCCAGGTTTCAAATATGTCCATCCTATTGCGTGGTGCACATTGCACTCTTTGTGTACA